>BJBW01005342.1:274807-299807 GCA_004320125.1 Scolopax mira | reverse complement strand
AGTGAAACAGATTTTGCTAAGCACTCTAGGTGAAAGGAACAGAGCAGATGGAAGAGATTTACATGGAAAGAATGTTAAAAAATTATTGAAACTTCAAAATCCACTAAGAGGTCAACCAGTCCCACTCTTCGCCTAATGGTGAGACAGATGAAGATGTAAGAAAAAATGCTCTAAACAGAGGAAAAGAAATGTGATGGTTATTCAGAATCCAGAGAGACATCAAAGATCTCAAAGCTTAACTTAAGGGAAATGTGTAAAACTGAACAGCTGCTGTTTCAGAAGAATGGTAGCTTGGGCTGCAGATATGCCGTTACACAAATGTAAGTTGTCCAGTGCATCTTTAGGGAATCTTAAAAGGCAGCTCTGCCTTCTAGAGGTGACAACCTGAACTAATTACCTTCTGAGTGTTTCCCATTTTACAGCTGGGAAAACTGAACCATGAGTCCTAGTTTTGATGTTATTGCTTACAAGCAGAAATGTGGGAGACACACAGCAGCCCAGTTCTTCCCCTATCACAGTATCCATTGCATAAGCTGTACAGGGAGATACAGCATAATATCTTCCCTGAGAAAATGTAATTAATATCAGAAAAACTGTCATCCTTTTATGCAAGGGAGGTCTCTCATGGTTTGTGTTTCATCTGAAGAGAAAGAATTATATTGGCTAAGACAGGATTTGGCAAGCAAAGAAGTGGGAAAGAATCATCTACCCTCTCTCCACAGCAAAAATCACAAAAAGAGTTAAAAAAATAGAATCTGCTCTGCCCCTCCTCTATCTCCAATGTGTAACGCTTCACCACTAGAAGGGGAAGAGCACGAACTGCTGAATGGCAAATAGGGATAAAAGGCAAATAGAAAGTAGCTCCATGCACTGTGCTGGTCATTTGAGACCAGTAAGCTTTAATTGTTGGTATGCAACAGGGAGGAAGGAAGCTAACATTGCAGATGGAGAATTTTTGCATAGAAATCTTGAGCGTAGAATATCCTGCTTCCAGGTTACTGTTACCATCCAGAAGAAAGACTCCTGTCAAAGCCAGGAAAAGAGTTTAGACTCTTTCCTAGTGCATCACTCCAGTGATCTGTCTGGAGTTCATCAGAACAAAAAAGACAGGGACTTGTGACTGTAAATATGTAAGCAACTAAAATATTAAGAGAAATAAGTTGGAACTGGAAATCAGCTTGATTCTGGATTTTAAAGTAAGTGTTCCAGTACTTAGCCTGAAGCTAAGTGCTATCCTTCCCACTGGCCAGCAGAAGAAAGAAAGAAGGCTAAGCGAGGGTGAAAGAATAATGTGGAGAGAATAGGATAACTGAAAGGGAGAACAAAGCAGGGGAATAATAACAGAGAAAGAAGAAACAGGAGAGAAAGATTTTGGGGAGTGTTGAGTTTGAAAAAGAGGATTGAGAGGATTAAGAGTAAAAAGAAGAAAATTCTAATATCCTGAAAGGTAAGAAAGTAGAACAAAATAAAAAATGAACTATAATTACATGATAATATAGAATTTTCCACACTGGATCACACCATTAGTCCACCAAGTTCTGTATCCTGACTGTATTAGTGGACTGAGGGATTAGAGGAAGGTGAACAAAATAATAATAGTGCATCCCTCCAACCAAGCAAAAGAGAGAATGTTTTCCCAGGCCTTGCAGTAATCAGTCTGCATCCCAAAACACAAGATCGGACTATTATTAGGAAATGTTATTAATTATCATAAAACTATATGGGATTTTTCATTTGTTTTTAAATTAACCCAGTCATTTTACTTGGCTAGATGAGCTCCTGCATCAGTGAATCCCTTGAACAGACTGTCCTGCAAGTTGCACTATGTAAACCTTCTTCTTTTGAGAGTATAATTGCAGAGGGACCATGCAGACTGTATGTTATAATAGATACTACAGCTGAATAGTTTTTAGGTCTATTTCCCTATCTTTTCCCGCTCCTACTCACTGATTTTCTTGCTTAATGGGTCATCATCAGCTTACATTTCCTCTTTTAAAAATAACCTCCTCATGAATTCTCCCTGGGTGTTTAACTTTGCTTTGAGGTCTGCCTGATGATGATCCCCAGCCTGGGATTGTGTTTTGTAGTTTTCCTTCTGAGCAGTCATCTACAACAGAGCATGAGTAAGTCAGAACGGGCTAATGTGACCTTTCCCAAAATGACTTATCTGTTGGTTCATGGTGGAGAGTGGAGAATGAAGACAAAACTTGTGACCGAGTGTCCTTAGTCAAGAACAAAACCAAGTGGTTTGAAAGCTACTTTTCACCATGACTTAGAAAAGCAAATTCCCAGATTTTTCCACCTGGGATATATGGATATGAATTTGTTACTGAGCACAGGAAGGTTATAAAAATATTCAGGCTGGACAGAAGGTAATGTGAGCTGCTCAAAATGGAAAACGAAAATGATGTTGCCAAGAGAGCAATTATCTCGCAGACTGGGAATTCACAAAAGGTGTTACCAGGTAGGAGTATGGCAAACTAATATGAGTCCTCTTCTCTCCAAAACCACTAACTTGGATGATCTTCCCTACATATTGTTTTCACCTCCTTTCTCTGCTATTAGTCATTAAATAAATGCTTTTCCAGGGATATACATATTTTTTTTCTTTTTTAAACAGAGATATATTGTGTTACTACATAATGGATTATATCACACTCTATCTATATCACAGAGACCAACACAGCTGCCTTCCTACCACAGCCTTTTCAGTGAGACCATGAAAGAGAATGCCAATGTCTTTCGTATTACTAGTACAATGCACTTGTACTAGTGCAAATCCTCACTTAACAAATCCTGGAATGTGTAAACTTAGCTTCCTAAACTGTCTGAAAGTTAATAAGTGGCTAAAAAATGCAAAATCAGAATCAAAAGTAACCCTCTGTTTGATATTTTCACAGTGTCTAAAGCAAAACCAAGAGAAAACTTATTTTTATTTTTTTTTAAATCAAGTACAAAGCTAACACAGTATCATCAAATTAATTCATGCTTGCTTTTTTCCCCCTACTCCCTGGCTGTCCTTGGTTTGTTTCAGTACTTAGGGTTATAGGAGCAAACTATGTGATATAGCACTGGATTTGGTTTTACAAAAAAAAGCACCTATTACCTTTACTCTCACTTTCTTGAGAGGAGGAGCTGCTTCATGTCACAGGCATAGCTTTGTAACAGGAAGATTTACTGAGTGAGAAAAAAGGAGAGTGTAAGTGAGAGATGGAGAGAGACAAGGAAAGACAGAGAGAGAATTACAGTAAATGTCTCTATAATATTTTAGCAAAATATTCTACCTTCTTAATTTCTCTGTAGCTTTGGTTTTATGATTGGAGGGAGAAAAAAAAAACCTTATAAATGGTAAAAAGCCTATTTTTGCCAGAAAATGTAATTTCTACTTTTCCACTGTAAAGATGGGTTCTGTCTGAACAAACATTTTGTGAACTAGGCTTAAAACTTTCTATTTTTCAGGCTCAAAACAGAAATGGCATTTAAGATTTGTGAATTTGGGTGTCTTCTAAAGTGTAAATTACTTTTTTGCTAATATCAAAATGACAGCCTCAGGAGCTTTTTTAAAGGATGAGACTGCAACAAATAATCCACAAGCTTCCCACGCTGTGCTGTCAGAAGGCCTCCATGCCATCTTACAACACCCTTGCTATTTCTGCCCTGACCTTCCTTCAAGCAGGAGCTGACAATCCTGCTAAATCATGTGGTAGGTTAGTGATGTGGGAAAATGTCAGCATGTGATTACAATAAATCTCCAAACTCTGTTTCGCTTTATGTGACCCATTCAGGATTCAAATTTAGAAGCACAATGTGGTGAAGATGGAGATGTGCAGAGTCAGACAGATATGTGGAACAGGGGTTCACTCAAGAGATGTACGTTTTCCATTGGGGATGGAGGGGAAAGGGAAGAGAAACTTCAGAGAAACTGGAAGAAGCTGAACTAACTAAGATGAAATCCAGGCTGCCTCAAATGTCTGTCTAACCAGCAATTCCCATTTGAAGGACAACTCCAGATGTTGCTTCTGATAGTGCTAAGAATTGCCATCACCATCCCCAAAGGAATTTCTACCTTGGAAGTCTTCTGATTTACTGGGTTCATCTTAATTCCCATAGCTGGTGTGTATAAACAAATTAAATAAATATAGTTCAATTTCCCTACTGGATTTCACTGAATTTTCTTTGTTAAAAGAGGATTTCCTTAGAAAGTTTTATCATTAAATCACTAATGTGCCAGATACAGATATATACTTAATGGTGAGAGCTATCTATGTTGCTGTGAAAACTGTCAGATATTTCATAGTTTGAATTTCCATGTACATTAATTTCAGTTCCACCTCTCAGGCATTTTAAGCTAATCTGTGTCATCTCCACAGTCCTAGAAATCTGAAAGTACAGGGGACGGGTCATAGATGCAGACATGGTCAAAAGTAGCTCGTCTCAGCTAGTTATGACTAAAGACCAGAAGTAAGGTTTTGAGCCAACACAGAAGTAGTGAGGTGGACAGACTGGGAGCCTGGGTAGGATGGACAGGCAGACAGATCAGAACAGCTGTGTAAGATGTGGGGACTCACCGTCCCTGTACAATGAAGGCTCTCTACTGCCATCAGACTGAGGCTTAGGAATTCAAAGACCATCTAGACAGTGGTGAACACACCAGCCACTAAACATCTCTTCAGAGGCAGGGAATATGTTTTTTGGTGGGACACAGGTGAATGTAGCCTTTCCTTATCTCATGTATGTTTCGTTGCATGCATATTTGTACTCCTTTGGATGCCTTTGGAGAATAAAAGGCATCTCATATACTGTGCTACCTTCCTTCCCACTTTATGTGTATTGCAAATATTTTTTTAATCCAGTTGCAGGTCTGTTCAGGAAGTGAATAGTGTGTTTTGTTTTTAAACCTAGAAGCTACATGGTATAAAACATAAAATAAAATACAGCACCACAGGGAGGCCAGCTGCCACATAGAAAGTTGATCTCTCTAAAACCCTCTGGCCTGAAAGAAAAAAATGGGTTTAGACATTTTTATAGGATTTGTCTAGCTAAAGCCCACCTTCAAATCCCACTTAACTTAGTATGTTTACATGTGTCAAATTTTCATTACATAATAAACAAAAACATATGTACAAATGCAAAGAAACTAAAATCAGATGGCTGGTGGACTTTAGGGAACTGTCATTATTCAATTCCCTGCTGATATCTTTCCAGAATGTCACGTCCAGCTGCAGATTTTGGCAACCTATAGCCATTTCACCGTCCTTAAACAGTTCTTTGTATTTGACAAAATTGCCTTTTCTTCTGCAACAGAATTCTTACTGGATTTTACTGTAAGATGTAGTTATTTTTCTGTAGTAATGTAGAAAACGCTTATCCTTACTGATCTTCCCACTTACAGTAGTATCAAATTAATCAATACCATAATTATATTCATTCCTTTTCTGCACAATGTTACTGGAAATGGTCACAACCATATAAGACACTTCTGTTAGAGTGGATGTGTGGATATGACATAAATCTCATCAGCCAGAGAGCATAAAGAACATGCAAATGTCTGATGCAGAAATGGCTGGCCATATCCTCCAGCAAAGGAAGTCACTTCTGCATTGGCAGGGTACCATAAGGTAAAGGACTAATAAGAGTAGGCTTAAAACATCTCAGGTATCAATCACTGTTGTTAATGTAGGTCACTGGGTGATTTCTTGTCCCACAGATATGAAAGTAGCAAATCTCACAAGTCTAAAAATCACCCAGTCAGTACAAACACTATAGAAGCAGTGATATGAAGTTGCTATCAGACTGTCTTACTACAAAGGTGATTGTGGTAGGGTCCTTTTCTGAAATAAGGAATTTCAGCATCTTTAGTGTATTTTTGAGAACTCGATGCAAACAATGGGGAAGGTTAACAGAACGCAAGTAGTTCTATGGCTCACAATGTCTTCCATCAGACCTCATATTCAGTAATAGATAAAATGCTGCTGTGGAATATGATTGTTCTGCAGCTAAACACAGAAATTCAGGTAAGAAGAGTACTTTGAGAAGTGCTTTAACCATTTCTAAGACTGTCTGGAAATGCTGAGTGATTCTTTTGCCTCCGTCCTATTAAATGGAAAGGACAGACTCGGCTCACACAGTTGCCCTGCAGTCAGGAAAACTTGGTGCTTGTTCCCAGTTCTAAAGAAGGTCTTGTCCTCTTGGAAATTTCAAAGACAGTAAGGATTCTAAGTTATTTTTTCCATAATTTCTATCTGCAACAAGCGCTATCCATCTCTGAGGGTACCTGTTTGCAATAGGTTGACACAAACACAAAGCAACAGCAGTGATTCATGTCAAGCTTACAGTAACAGAGTGGAAGTTTCCTTGCAGCACTTCTTTCCCCTGTCCAAAACCACCGATGTGCTGCCAAAATTATCCTGGTACCCAATGTACAACACTGTGATGAGGCAAACCAGACAGATATTTGTCTAAAAAAGGAAACATTCTAGAACTCCTTGATCGTCTCATCAAGACTCAGGGTGAAGGATAGCTGGCAGAGCTGCCTCAACGGGACTGTCAAAATATCTCTAACAAATTCTTCCTCAAAAGGATATTAACAAAACTAAGCAGTCACTGGTAAAATCGACAACTCAGTCATGGATTAGAAACCAAAGGACAGAAAACAGAGCAAAAATAATATATATGATTGCAGCATCACAGAAAGTTAATGTTTAGGTATCTCAAGTTCCCTGATTGGGCAAATGATGCTGACAGTCTTAGCAGCAGTATAAAAAAGAGTTGAATATTAGTATAATCAAACAACAAATATCAATTTCTCACTCCAGATAAATGCCCCATAGTTAGATAACATGCACACATTTTATATTCATGTTTACGTGTAGGGTAAGACAGACCCCACTTGCTAACCTCTGCCTGCAGGAATAACTAAGCCATTTCATTTGCATGTAGAGATTTAATTTAGGTTTTGTAAACAAAAACGTAAATTAGAAAAATGGAAAACCACACTGTTTTATCTACTGATTGTCCTCAGGGCCTTAAGAGATTATTTCCACAAATCATCTGTGAAGAATCTTGTTTTGCTGGAACAAAGTAGTGCTGTGCACCATTTTATGATACTTAATGGAAATCCTAAGCCTGTGTTGCAAGGTCTTCTTGCATAAGGGGAAGCACCTTATAGTCCTTATAGTTCTTACAGGGTTTGATCCTATATGCAGCCAAATGAGTGAGTTGTGAAGGTGCTCAGTATCAGGCAGGAGCAAGCCTCTAACCCTTTCATTGCTAATAATGACATTTCCTTCAGGACTACGTTACATCCATAATTTTTTCCAGCAAGAAAATCTAGCAGCCACTCCCTGAAACTCCCTGACTCTAGCAGCCACTCCCTGAAACTCCCTATAGTTTCAGGGAGAAACTATAGGACAATTGCAAGGGCCTCAACAGCTTTGAGGCTGTGAGAGTCCTTCACATAACCAACTGTTCAGGAGCAAATCCCATCACCTCTCCACCTCCCCCTCATCACTGCCTTACACACACTAACGGCGATCAATTGGCCCCCAGCTGGCAGGCACACTATTTTTTCTATTTAACAACCTCCAGGGTGGTCTCTTTCACTAATCCCCCAGGTCGTACAACAGAGCCGGAGCTGAAGTAGCTTCTGCAGTCAGCTGTTGGGAGGTACATAAAATGGAGCAGGAACGCTTGTTGGCAACAAGACGTTCTCATAGCCCCCTCCCAAGCACACCTTTACACTTCTTAAGTATTATGCATTTGTTGCTTAATCTTTCTAAGATTAGAGTGAGATTTAAAGGATGGATCGAGGCACTGCATATAGCATTTAACTGTTAACACTTCTTTACTATTGGGCTCACAAGCATGTTTAACATTATTTAAAAACTTACTGCTGAGGTAAGGTTAGGATGCCCATTCGCTGTGGTCCAGCTGAAGCTGGACAGTTGAACTGATCAAAGCAAGCTTAAGGTTGCAGCACCATAGCCAAAGGAAAAAAAAAAAAAGCTTTTGAAGACACGGGGAAATGTTCCTTTTTGTGATTTCATTCATCTTTAGTTCTTCTGAGAACTTCTGTTTGTTGTTGCTAAATATCACATGTGCACAGCATGTATTTCTAACACTCTGTTTTCCTTGGATGTATATTTACTGGCATTTTTCCCCGCATTATTTTTAGATAACAGGAGAGATTATAACTTCTGTGATGTTGGGTTTTGCTATTTATCCTCCACTGAGACACAAAGGACAAGTCCTGAGCTTGAAAATCTGCTTTTCCAGCTCAAGTCTTAGGGAAGAAAAGCAAGGAGAAAGGCAGCAAAATGCTATTTCAATTCTGAAAGTTTCTGGCACAAATCAAAAATGGAAAATGGGGATGGTACAGAACAGAGCAATTCTTAAAGGAACAAATTTGAAATATTCCAATATACCGTGAGAAATGTGATGGCATGAAAGCTTCCATTGAGCCCCGCTGTGCAGTGCCATGCAAGCTGTCCCAGCGCTGGAAGCAGGTTAACAGCACAGCACTCCACACTCCACAAGGGCTAATTTCCTCTCCTGCTCAGATTAAATACTGCCGCATTTCCGTGCGACCACTGCTCCTCATGCCTGAATCAACTCATTTGGCTGCAGAGTCGGCACATCCCAAGGTAGCAGTTTACATGTTACTAAATATGAGGGCTGATGGAAGGAAGACATTAGAGGCCAAGGAGTTACTTTGGCGCTGTTTGCCCATATAGTCAGTCTCCTACCACCTCTCCTAGGCATTTGGTGGGATGGATTTGGTGTGAGCAATGTATGTGTAACATGTTGAGCTTTTACATTTTCCTGTGAAGGTAAGTAAAACTTTAGTGATCAGTCAGTGATCTGCCTGTGATCATTGAACTGTGAGAAGAGACTTTCTTACAGTTAATTGGTGATTAACTCCTAGCTTGTGTCTTCTTATGTCCAGTTCTTTTTCCTTTTGACTTCTTCGTCATTCTACCTTCCCATCCTCCCTGCCCACACCCCATCTTTTCTTTTTTTTGTCTCAAAATTGAGCTTTTTCTCTTCCTGAGAACTTTTTCTGTTACTCAGCTCTTTAGGAAGATGGGAAGGGGATCTTCAAAACCAATTCAAAGTAGAAAACATGGTAATCCTCAAAAGAAGGATTGATCTTGCTGCAAGATCAGAAGCTGCAAGCCACCAGAAGCTCACCAACTTTCTCCTTTCTCCATGCAAACATTAGATGGGTTCCTGTGGAGAGGGAAATCTCCTTTTCCTACTTGGAGCTGTCAAGTCTGGAGTCTGCTCACTGGCCACAGAGGGGTTCCCTTTGGCAGTAATGTGAAGCATATCTTCTTTTACCCCCATAAGTTCTCTCTTTATGGGACTTGAGCAAAGGCAGGAAAATGACTGTTAGATCCTGGATATATTCACCAGATCAGCCTCTCACTGAATAAATTCAGTGCTGCCTGGCATTGGCATCCTGTAAGTTTGTTGGTAGCTCAGAGACACAACATCCCCAAACAGAACTCCCATGGATCCTCCATGAGGAGATCCTTCAGATCTGAAAACAGTTGACTACATTCTCAGATAGTTAAGCCAAGATAGCTCAGTCACTTTATAGTATTTTATACATACTGTGGTCCTGGCCCATTTTTTCAGCTTTATGCCCTAATCACTTGTGTAAGCAGTGTCAGAATTTGGTCCTAAGAACAAATAATATCTTTAGAAAAATAGATTCCTGGAAGATGAGGTAGAAATGTTTGATGCTGGTAAACCTTACAAAAGGATTTGTTAGCTAAGCTGATTGGAAGGAAACCCAGTTAAAATCCTGATAGTAACATCAATACATAAAACAGAGAACTCCTAAAATAAAATTAAAATAGGTCAGAAGTTTTCAAATTAATACTTTCATTCACTCTGTCTGCTGGAATAGGTTTTGTGGAGTCAGTCATCATTTTAATGCCCTTAATTCATCCCATTTAAGAACCAAATATTACATAAATTATTATCAAAGTTTTCTTGTACCACTTATCTTATTTTTAACAACTTAAGAACTATTACCAAATATATACACCACACACATTAAAATGTGCAGAGACCACAGAACATTTAGATTAATACTAATGAGATAATCCACCTGCCTATTTCACTGCACAACAGCTGCACAGATTTAAAAGGGTTCAATTAAATTTTATTCAGTGCATAGATAATTGATCCAATGTGGAGAATGATGTCACTGGTAGGTTAAAAAATATATTTTACCTTTTAAAATGAAATTGCTCCATTAGAAAAACTGGAAATATAAACCTGACACATAAATCATTCTGGAAACTTTGTTTTATAGAGCAACAAAAAGAAGGAAAATGAAATAAAATCACAGCAGATACAACATGCAGATGCCCATTATTTCATTTCCTCTCCAAAAGGGGCAATAGGAATCTAAATGTTGCTCTCCTTCCATATGGGAAGTTCAATTAGTCTTTGGTACTGTATCTTTTCTGACAGCTTCCTTTTTCTTAACAGTTTTGTCTCCCTACCCTCCATAGCAACAAAACACTCCCATATTCCTATTTTAATTACTAACTTTAGATGGCACCAAACTTGTGTAAGATGCTTTTTTAATAAATAGGGAGGAATTAGTCTTTAAAGATCTCTCCTGCCCACCATCTGCCTGGGGCACTGTAATGGTTGCTTTGGGAGTTGTGGGTGGACCAGAAGGACTTACTTGGGCCTCTGCTCCAGGCTACTGAAGACGAAAGCACAGTTTCTTGCCAAAGCCACAGTTTCTTGTATTTCTCCATATTTATGGTAATGACTGCAAAATACATTACTTAATTTCTTGATACAACACAGCATTATTTCTGACACTGCTGGTGGCAGTCACTAATCTATTCCATCCACTTCACGTCAATGTGATGCAAACGTTATTAGAAAGAAAGGACAAAAGATAATAATAATCTCTCCATCGAGGCATTATTATAGTTCCCATCCTTATAACATTGCAATAGCTATCCAGAGTTGGCATTGAAAGAGTAACTTTAATTTGAGATTGTCAAAGTTATTTACTTTGACAGGGGCTTCTACAGAAAGAAACTGAGGAAAATTTAACCCGCACATGCCATCAATAATGGGTTTCTCCACTGCAAAAGGAACTTTAAAGAACTTTCTTCTCACTTGCTACCACGTAGTATTCACACTTATGTGATGGAGCTTCTTTCTCCCTGCTTGGTTCAGGGCCCTGTCCCCTTCTGACCATACGAGTGCTGACCTAGAGATGCAGCTTTTGGATACACTTAGGCACCTGAGGTGTTTTCCAGTGAAACCAGATGTCTGCACTCTGCACTCCTGCCAAAAGTAGGATATTCTGCAGTGCTACTAGTGCTCCCCAAAGTAACAGGGACTTTGGACCTGGTTTCATCAGTCACTTGCCCAATATATCTCAGGCAATCAAAGTTGGAAACAAATTTTATCAAATTGGAATAACCATGTTACTCTTTGATTGTTATGGTACAATATGTTACCATAATATGGTATGTATGTACCCGTGTGTGAGCCTGAGGTATGTATCTGCTGTCCACTGTGTCTGTAAAACTTATTCTTGGTCTAACCAAGCAAAAGAGTACTTAGAAACATAGTCCAGTTAAAAAGGGATATTTCCCTTATCTGTGTACAGCTGTGCACATGCTAGACCAGTTTCTGGCAAGTGAAATAGGGTAAGAGGCAATGTTGACTGCATGACTACATCATGTGCAGGGGTGAAGACATGTAGAGAATAAATCACACTCCATAGACTTTAAGTAGACCATACTGAGATTCCTTGTCTAATCTATGATTTTGGATTGATGCTTCACAAAACTTAGTGTAAAGTTCCTACAGATATATTTCAGACAGACAGATATACACACATATTAATATACATACACATAGTACAGTTCATTATTCTTGACTGTGAGGGCTTGTGACTATTGACACTGTCAATTTTTATCTCATTACTCACCACTGCTTACTCCAAGTGCTAATAGTATATTTCCACAGAGTTTGTATGTGCTGCAATGTAGATTCTGACATTGCTAGTGTCAGTCACTAATCTACCTCATTCAGTTCATGTCAAGATGATACATCAAAATCCTCAACAACTGTCATCCCTCCTTTAAATAGATCTACATTTTTCTCAACTTTATAATTACACACATATATACATATACATCTTTAGTTCCACTTTTGCAGTATGACCACAGCAGTCATCCTAAATATTTTCTAAAGCAATTATTAGGTAGGGTGTTTATTTTGGCTGTTACAAAAAATCTTAAGAAAACTAAAAACAAATTAAAAAAAAAAAAAACCAACAGACATGTTTTAATTTGTATATAGGGACAGATTTTTTCCCAAAAAAATAAAAAACTTGTTAACTTGTTTACTCTAACTGAATTGTGACTTCTGTGGGCTTACTAGCACTGGTTTGTAGAATTTCCAAGCCGAGTTTTGAAAATGCTTACAAATGTCACAAGTTTACTAGAGTGTTTAAATTAACTACTGTCACTATGGTTTTGAGTACAATTTTAAAGGGAAACCTAAGCTGGGCACTATTTAATCTTCTGCCTTTGCTGGAATTACTCCTCTGTGACACTGTTTCTGTGCTTTAGTTCATCTTATTCCCCACAGAAAGCCCAAATTATGTTTATACTTTCTTCTGCTTCACAAATGCTTTTATATTTTTTGTTGTAGATCTCCTGATGATGTACTCTATTCTTACTTTAACCAGGTTTATAGTTCCATTTGATTCTCCTGTGCTTTAATATACACTTGGTTCTTTCTCTTGCCTGGTCTTGTCTATCTAGTGGTGGTAGATAGCGGTGTTTGGGCAATTGGGTGCACTTGGGTGTTTCAGATGATGTTATAAATAAGAGGTTGTGCTGCTGTACCTGGGCAACTTTAGAGAGACTTGACAGGCTGAGAACTCCTCTGATGGCCAGGACTCATGTAAGGGACCCCCAAGGAGAGCACTGTGCCTCCCAGCCTGTCTGCATCAGCCCACCTGTAAACTGGCTCATGTTTGGATCAACAGGAAGCAAGAACTGGCACAGTGTCGATTGGGCTCTCCTTTGTGCTAAGGACCAAAAAAAAGGGAAAAACCATAGAGGAGGCTAGCGAGAATAGATAAAGAACCTATAAAAGTGATATAACATGGATGTTATATGCATGTAAATTTCTGGTGAACCTGTGTTCCCAGCCAAACTATCTACATAAAAATATTCTCCAGGAAAGTGTACTAAGGTTTCTGATTCTTTGCAATTCTAAAAGGCCAGTTGCTGTAATACAAAAAGACTGTGAAAACATGCATTTTAACAATTTTTGAATTGTGCAAATGTTAAAGAATACCTTTATCTCTTTTATTTTTCCTTTCAATTTTTCCCATTCACATTCAGCTGGGGTTTAGTCCTCAGCAGGACTAGAACCTTGAATGTTTTAAAGAAATGAGATTTTGAAATAGAGAAGCTATAAATAATGGACAATTTAGTGCTGTAGCTGCACAGTATAACTACTATCTCTCATTTTTAACAGCAAAAGAAGTTGCATTGATCTGGACACAAACAGACATAAGCACATGAAAATCTGTGGTGGACATGAAATGGATATGGTTGAATCTATTCCATTTATTTCATTGATTATGTACATTTTTTTCTCCAATGTATGAACTTACACATGTATGAGAACTTCAAAGAAATACATTCAGTGCCTAGCAGGATTTTCAAAATAATCTAACCTTTGAAAATCCCATTGGGAAACTATCTACTTTTTTAAATGCCTAAATATCCTTTAAAACCTGTTGTCTGCAACCATAATTTTGTCCTTGTGTAAGAATATGCAACATGGTGTTTGAATCTTCCTCTAAATTTGTGTGGCTTTCTGACATTACATGCTTAATAAAATAAACATAAGGTGAAATGGGAGAACAGTTTTGTTTTCATACTAGTTTGTAGAAGAATGCATAAAAACCTTCATGTTATCTGTGCAAATTTGGCACAAAAAAAGTAACACGCTCATCTTTCTTTTTGCTCATTTTGCATGATAAGAAAGAGAAATGGTGATTTAGTCCACTGATCTAAGAAGTAAATGCCTATTTACAATGGACTAAGCAATATCACAGATGTAGTGTTAGGAAGAGCAGTAATTCTGCTCTAGTTGGCATAAGAAATCAGAAATAATTTTGTGTATATTAATTGAATTACTTAAATCCAGTGGATCACTAAAAGTAGGCTGCTTTTACTTTTTTATGGTGTAACTCAGAACAGGATCTAACCCATAAGACTAATTTAACTTTATGGATGAGTATATACACACACAAATAATAATCAGAAAATCAAGAAGTCATATTTCCCATGGCAAACATAACTCATCTAGATTGCAGAGATGTAGATTATATGAATGATTAAAACATAGCAGTAATAGGAAATACTACCTATGTACATGGAGGTCAAATTTTAATTCCTGTGGGAACCATAACTTTGAATTTTCTGACATACGTATTTAAATTTTCAGACATAATGTTGATTTTCATGTTGAACATAATTTAGTTTTTGGAATCACTCATACCATCCTCATACTACTTAGTTCACCTCTCAGTATACTATTCTTTTGTAGTAACAGTGTTTAGTATGATAGGTCTGGCATAGCTCTGATTAATTGAGCTGCTGCCTAGGAGTTATACACACACCACTTGATGATACCTAAAAACCTGGGCAGCTTTGAGTTAGGACTAGATCATCACTACTCTCTTCTCATGAGAAAACAAGCCTAATGACAGTGTTATGGATTCAGGAAAGGTTTCAGATGCAAACGTGGTAGACTGCACAGCTAAGACATACATATATCCTTTATTTAAGATGACAAAAAACTTAAACATATCTTTCAGTACTGTCTCATACAAACACAGTACATCACAAGCCTGGACACCAAGTTATTTAAAGCTATTATTTAGTACCATAATAAGTAGCAATTTAAATACAAGGTAAAATCATTACATTGTCTTGTTTACTACTGATGTTAATGTCAAGCTGACGTGTAAGGCTCCCAAAAAGGCAGCCTATGATTTGTTATCATTAAACTGTCAGTTCTGTCATGTGTTAGGCGTAGATTCATACTATACTTCTTTCAGCATATCACTTTATTTTCTATCAGTCAAAAACGAAAGTGTTTTAATTGTGTCTCTGCTATTTTTCTATTAACTGTTTCATGCATTTTTTTCTCTGGCCTTTTAATTGCAGTTTAATAGTGGTCATTAACACATTAAGGGGTGTTAGAAGAACATTTGAAGTCCTCTTGACTTCTACCAAAGTTGACACTTCAATGCTAGAGTAATTTCAGCTATTCATTTATTTAATAGTGACCTATGCAAATGTGGAACCATGTCATTTTACAAATTGACTGTAATAATTAACTAGAAAGGCAGAGTAAAATGAAACAGGTTATAATTAGAATAAAACTGCTACAGTATTACGTCAGCTAGAATAAAATAATCTCAAATGATTAAATTGGTTTCAATTATTAAGAATCAGTTTAATGTACCCACTGTTCTGATTTTTTACATTTCTCTTTTTTGTGTGCATTGGATGTCACCTCATACAATTTATGCATTTTATTCATCTTGGTAAAACAGGCATTACAAAAGTTTAATTAAGTAGTAAAAGACTTCATATTATTCTGTTGAATTCTAAATTAGTTGCAGAAAGAAATGATAGTGCATAGTACATACCATTCATACACATTTAGTGCATTTATTGTTAGTTAATATTTCTCTACTCCAGTGTATTGAGATGCCCATATAGAGAAATAGGTCGGTATATACACAGAAGTAACGGTGCTGGCTCCAACGCTATGTTTTTAACTCCCATGAACAATATATTTTTCAACTATATTATTTAGATCGTTATCTTCAGGGCACTCATGTCACTGTTCATGATAAACATGGAACTCTAAAATTACGTTTTCCCTAAAACTTTCACCTTTCTTATTCAATTGTACATTTTGCAGATCATGCATATGTAGACAAATACACAGATGGACACATAATCATGCAAGCTTGTAGGTACACGCAAGTCTAGATGAGATAGGTATATTTGATAATGGGCAGCATATACAAAGTCATATATTGAAGATGAAATCAAGACATTATTTTGATCCTACTTTTCCAAATAGTGCTATATTGGCAAATTATTCTTTTTTTGTTCTACTTGTTATCTGCTTACCATTTGTAAACTCAGCTTCGAGCATTCTGCAAATGAATGCATGCAATGGACAGTGAAGTGAACAAATTCTGTTTTATAGCTACTGTATTTAAGATGTATTGAGCTTCTCCTTTCTACTTATACAGTTTAAAATTAAAGTTAATTAAAATTGGACCTTTTTTATTTGAACAAATCTTACCGTATTGCTTGCTAAACTGGCCAAGTATCTTCAAGAATTACCCCTTTTTTCTTTAACATTTTAGTTCAATTTGTAAAAGCTTGGTTTTCTGGGTTTGTTTTGTTTTGTTTTGTTTTGTTTAAATGACATCTCTGGAAAGGAAAATACCCTTAACAAACTCTCAAACAAGAGATGTCTCAAATGATGTCTCAAAAACCAACAAATACCAACTCCAATACTTTTTGTAACTTCTCACGCCCATCTAAGCAGACCCCGGGGAGCGACCAGTAGTTTCATTCAAAGGCTAGAGAAAACGTGTCCAGTGATGAAAATGCATAGAACTGATGGAAATGATATTTCAGTGTCTTTACCAAAATAAAAGACATGCTTAATTTTTCAGGGTTTAAATTTCATTTTTATCCACAAAGAAAATCACCAGTGACATTCTAGTAATAAAAAAAAATGCATGCTGGTGCACACAATACATACATGTGAATATAATGTTATAATTTTGGTGTGACAGGAATGTAGTCTGTACTCCATGTAAAAATCCAGTCCTGCTTCAGTCTTATCCTCATTTGCTGTGCCTTCTGTATGGATCCTTCAGAAAATCCCTGTTCTGCTATAAGGCCACAATCTCTGACACTAAGATTTGTAACTATATCAGACTGTAGGATTATTGGCTAAATTTACTATTTTAAAATATATTTCTCACTGATTCTCTGATGTATTTAATTCCAGCATGGGTAGTTATATCAGTAACTGAGTGCTTGTGTGCGGTATTCATTATAGTTTTGACAGGACTTTTACTGTCTCCTTTAAACAGTGGTAAACAGTGTTACGTGAAACATGTCAGTGATCTCAAGAGCATTTTCTCTGCAAGCGTCTCTATCAGCAAAAATGCATCGCTTTTTTAAAAAACATTCTGGTGTGCAAAAAAAAGTTGGTGATCATGAGATGCTATGTTAAGCAGAACAATTTTTGGAAGAAAGAAACTGTACTAGTAAGCTTGATGTTGGCTTCAGCCAACAAGCTTAAAGGAACAAAACACGATTAGCAGCGTACACCTCCCACTGATATGGTTATGAAATTGAATGTGCTCCATGGCACCTCAAGATCACTGGAAGTTCTGAAGCTCCAGGCAGCTGACCTCTGCTCCAGCTTCCCATAAGGAGGTTCTGGTAACCTGGGAACCTTTGATCACAAACCACCAAAGAACCTGTTGAAAATCCCAGAGACTTTAACTTCCATACTTTTTATGAGGCTAGATGGTCACACAAGAGATTGATTTTTCCAGCTTATAAAGGAGCTTTCTGACCTATCTATCGCACCCTTACATTTCTTAGGGGTCCTATGAAATTGCTAAGATCACTTCCATGCTTTCCAAATGCAACTAGACTTTTTTATTGTACTGTAATTAATGTTGTACAGTTGTAATAATGTAATTATTATTAATTACATTTTCCAAATATAATTAACTTTCTTTGCATGGAACAAAGACAATCAGTAGATCGCAATTACCTGTATTTCTTCCAAAAAAATAATTAATATGGCAGATTATGGTAACTCTGTACAAATAACCTATTCCTGTATGTCTTATAACTGTTAAATATGGATGATTTAAACAAATAGTTACTTTTTCCTAGAGCAATTTTTTTGCAGATTTTTGAGTTGCATTTGCTGGAAATTTGCTTTCTGAGTGCTTCCTACCACATTTGAGCAAATATCAAACAACCCAAAGATGACACATGTAGGAATTTGAAAAATGCATCTTAACTTCTCAAAGAAATATGGGAAAATAAATATTCAGCTGTGCAAATTATGCAATGAGGTACATAGACTTTTGCAAGAAAACACTCTAATGAGAATATAAGAAAGAGGAAGACTTTGCATATAAGAATGAGGAAGATTTGACAATGGTGCAGCAGGGATGTACAGTGGCTATAAAAGTCAGCTGACAGCTGACTGGGTGATATTCTGTTGAGCCTTTGACAAATTATAAGATTCCTTTCAATCTCAAGTCTACAAAAAACTTGCAACCCACACCTCACCCAAAAAGAAGCATAAAACAGGCCTTGTGTCAGTCTGTCAGGGAGGATTCATCTCACTTGACTCTAGTGAACTACAAACTTGGCATATGGTCTAAACTTGTCTAAGCTCCCATTACAGAATATAGATTAATTCATGTTGGAAGGGACAACTGGAGATCTTCTCCAGTTGCTCAGTGTCTGTGGAGAATGCAAAGAAGCTACTCTGAGCTGTAACAGCTAGCTTAGCTTTTAGGCAGCTGTGGAACTTTGTAAATTGATGGGATTTCCTTTAGACAACCTAGTGTCCTCTAAATAACTTAGTTTTAGTTCAACTCCACTATTTTCAACATTCAGCCATAGCATGAAGTAAAAATAGCCTACCTATCCTGTTAGCGACCCTGAAATTTACCCAGATCCTGATTTATCACTCCATGGCAGAAGGCAAAAGAATGAAAAATTAATCACACATGTTGGCTCAGCAAATGCATCTCCCAGCATCTTGGCTGAAGAAGACCTTCATTTTTTGAAGGAAAAGAAAGCAAAATAAAGCCCTCTGAGACCTGTTCCTTCCTTTTCTTTGTCTAATTAGTTTAAAGGAGAGAAAGCTAGAGAAAAATACAGAATATTAAATTCTTCAGCCAGGAGAAGTAACAAAACAAGGATCCTGTTAAACAATATTACTGCTGCACCTTACCCTTCAGACTGTTGGTAGTCTTCAGCTCACTCCACAGGGGCCCATAACTTCTGTCTTTTGCCCCAACAGAACTCAGACATGAGCTATGTCATCCCCTTGCTCTGCAAAGCTTTCCTGCTTTTCCATCTAGAAAAAGGAAAGTAACGGACTCATTAAATAAACTTGAACTCTCTACTCACAAAAGTCCTTATTTTATTTAACAGCATCAGCATGAATGATGGGGGAAGAAACCTTCACTTAAAAAAACAGGAAATGGAAAAGAGAACAATCTAGAAACCTTCTTTATCACATAATGATTTAAACATCTCTTTCCATACTAGTTAATCAATTCTTCCTTTCTTTGTCAATTTTTTTCAGAATCTCTAGGGACATCTTCCAACTTTACCTATCCAACAACCATAATTTTGAATTCTCTGAGCAAGCTACCTTCATTGATCCATCTTACCTACATGTCTTTTTATACTTTTTCATACCCTTTCATGACCAAAAATAAAGTTAAAAAATCCCTAAACCTCTTTTCCTTTTTCAAAAATCTTCTTATACCCATCTTTAACACTTACAATGTCTTCCTTAAAACAGATGTCTGGGAGCAGAGTCACCAAATTCTACTTTCTAGACAAAGTGGTGGACTGATGGAGAGTTCCCAGCTGGGCTATAAGCAGAGGTATCTATAGACTGAATGAAAGCACATGGAGCGTGAGACAGCACCATCTCACCTTTACTCCCTTTTGTGTGACCTTGTACTGAGGTAAGAGTTGTGCACCTGCAAAGAGCAATTTGCTCTTGAACGAAAAAGTTCTTATAAACCTGGCTTGGACTGAAATGGGTGGCTTTGTATGAGCAGTGGTGGCATGCTTAGATTTATAACAGTCATGGCATGACAGAAGCCCATGGCATTTATAACTGTGGAAATATTTGGTTTTCTCCTGGAAAACATTACTCTTGTCATGTTTTGTTATTTTTTGGTTTGTTTTTTTTTTTTTTAATGGGAACTAGTCTTTTACATAAAGCAATTTGTTTTCAGAAACAGCAATAACATCAGTGACAGGTGGTATCATAGATTTTCCCTCTAGTATAAGTTTTGTTGATGAAGTGAAAAAACTTGTCTGTAAAGACAGTACTGATTGTGGCTACTACCTTTTTTCCTTTTGTAATTCCCATTTCTCAACTTCATACGAGATTGACATTAAGCTTTGTCACTGACAGCTTGCCTATTTCAGTGAGATTCACACAAAGAAAACGTGTGAAAAACTGAAACGAGAAGGTTCTGTTTGTAGATTATTGTAATGCAGGAAAATAAAAGATGTGCTGAATGTGACTAGGCAGAACTTTAGAAACAAGAATCCTATTACTTCTTTCCTTTTTGCTAAAAGCATAGTTGACTTTGCTGTCAATAGCACTTGCAACAGTGAAACCAAAAGGAAACATGTACCCAAATTGCTGAACTTTGCTGGCTCAAAGTGCAGGTGCATACTTGGATATTAATATATTTTATTGGGAATGCGTATACAGTAGAACTGGTTATTGCAGTGGTGATGAATGATAAAAGTATTCAAAATTTAAACTGATTTCCAAATTTTGGAGCTGTTTTTATCAGAGGTTAAGCCCCAGCGATGAATGTGAACATCCATAGACTCAGTCTGATATCTAATACAGTTCTGGATGTGCCCATCTCTCTTTATGATCTTCTGTATTTCTATCTTCCAGTCTCCTTGATTCTTTTTCTTGATTTGCACATAGTATTAGTCTGCCATTTAACTTTAATTTTTTAAGCTAACTAGAAAGAAGGGGCTGAACAAATATTGGAAACATTTTCTTTGAGTATCCATTTGAATTAAACACCCGGGTAACATTTGACCATGTTTGTGACCCTTTCATGTTTGCTTTTCATGAATTTTCAAGTGTTTGATCTCTGTTAGGGAATGGATTAGCAAAAAGCAAATTTGTAATTCAAATGCTGGAAACTCCACCAGCACCAATTTAAAATTGTATATTCAGATATTATATTTGAAATTTGAAATTCACATTGATTTGATTAATGAAGTGAGTTGCAGCCAGCTCATGTGCCTCTGAATGACTATTATTCACCTGGGGAGGAAAGCGATAACGTCTTTTCAACCATCTTTCTACCTAAATCTAATAATGTTTTTTTCAGTCTGGTTTGTGTCCTGGTGAGATTTAGTGCAGCCTCCAGGTTGTTCTAACTTCTATCAGTCATGAAAACCGCCACCAACACTGCTACTGTGTTGGAGTGGTGAGCAAATCAAACTGGACGCACTGGCACCTAGGAAATGCAACTCATGTCAGTGAAGAGAGAGATGTCTGACTTAATGATTTGTAATTTTGGAGTGGAGTGTACCAGCAATATATTTAGTGATTCTAGTAATTCTTACTTAATTAACAAATGTACAGTTTTACCAATAGTTCAGGAACATAAAGAAAAAGTGACATTTTTAAGGCTAAATTATTCGTTGCAAATTATTCACTGAGTTCTGATAGCATAGATCCATGAGACCGACTGTTCCTTCTGTCTTTGTTGTCTTGCAAGGATGAGTGCCAACTGTGTGTTGTCACTTGACAGAATGTGAAGGATGCGCCAAAAACATGTTCCCAATGAAATACAAACACTGCAGTCATACTTGCTGTGTTCTGTATACATGTCTGCTCAAGCAGTAAAGCATGCAATACAGATAAACCTCAAAACGTTTCTAAAGCTGTGAAGTCTCATAAGATGATTTATTTTATTTATTGTAAGATCGGTTTTTAATACATCTTCTCTTGCCACCCATTCTGCCCCTGGGGCAATCAGTTAGCTAATATCCATGGGGAAAATGGTCTTTCTTACTATGCAAAATGACTTCACATTAAAACTTCAAAGCTGTTTAAAATACATTAAGAGAAGATAAAATTTATTCTTTTTTTCTTTCAATACTAGCAAATGCCCTCAATCTCCACATTCTCCTATCAAGTTCACTGCCTGTCCCCTCTTTCTCTCTTCCTCCCCACTACCATGGGTGTGTTTGCTAAAGGACCAACATACTCAGGAACATATTATCTAGGGACAGTGGAGGATGTCAGAAGGAACTGACCTTCATAAAAGGGCTGTTTTCTGTCCTATATACCCTCTCTATTTTTCATACTAATTCCTTTTCCTCTGTCAGAATTTGTCCCCTTTTTTTCTGTTTAAAAAGACAAAAAAAAAAAAAAAAGAAATAGTGGTCTCCCTGCAGCATTCATTGATATAATGCTTAGATCAGCATGTCAGAGCTGAGGAAGGAAAGGAGGAAGAGAGGGAGAGGGACAACATGCAGCTTGTCCAGGCCCCTTTTCAAGGAGCTAAAGGATACCCCAGTTACTTATACTAAGACACATCCTAAACCTATTGCAGCATCTTTCCTGGGCCCAGAAGACTTCTCTGGAGTAATTACTGCAATAACGCAAGGACAACTATTTTATAATTAAGAAAATAGAGGCAAAAATAAGGTAAGTGAGAAGGTGAGGGCCATATGTGGGTTTTTCAGAACTCTCAGGAGCAGAGAGTGTAACCTGAGTTACAAACACAATTAGGCTCCATCAGTGAGCAGGGACCTCATGTTTTAGCATATGCCATTCTTTCCAACTGACTTTTCAAGCAATCCTTTCAAATAAAGCATGTATTAAGAACGTTTTAAAAGTTTAAAAAAACTGTTTAGAGACATTTTAAAAGGTGGACATGAATGTGTTAATACTGAAGACTTTTCATTTCTTCAGCAGAGTTCCATAAACTACATTTGTTTGTTTATTACTGTGAAACTATTCCTCAGATTCAGGCAGTTACAAAGATTGTTGGCTCAAACAGGTTGAGTTGGTCCAAGGTTTTCCTTTTCAAAGCTCAGATAAGCTTGAATCAGCAAATACTGTCCATCATCTTAACACATGGACACAAAAGGAGAAGTTTTAACAAGCACTGGCTGAAGTGTGGAAAGCTCAATGTAATAGATTATCCAGCTGAAAAAACAGACTGGAAATTTACTTTAGAAAACTCACCTTACAGGGTTTCGCCTAATAAACCACATACATATGCTGTACTAAATCTCGTTTGATTTCAAAGAATCATCACAGAGACCTATTTTATTCCTATTCCTGATGGAAATTGGGTCCTGCCCTAAATGGGTATATACACTAGTTATGAACATTGTTTCTTCTGTTTTCCTGGGCTTTCCTTTTTAGTCTGAAAGGCTTCAGAAACAGCGTAGGTGAATTATTTGGGGCAAAATCTGAGCAAACATGAAACTCCACCAAACCCCAGAAGATTTCTCCTTGAACTATGAAAGGATATAGTTAACTTTTTTTCCCAACTTACTTCTTGTTTTCGCACACCTCCAAAATTGCAGGTTGTATTTGGCACTGGAAGTGGGAGCATGGAAAACAATGGAAAAGTTTGTTCCTAGAGAATTTCCAGACCAGCTCTGCAGGCTCAGAGAGATGGACACTTTGAATACATATCAGACTGCAAGCAGGTTATCTGGCCTAAACCAGCCCTTCCCTTATTTGTCTATCAGAAGCTCGGCATCAAAGTAATCTCTACTTTCTCATACAATGGCAACTTCCAGAATACTTCTGAATGCATAGGATTGTCATGCTGAGAGATTATTCCTAGAAAGATGACACATGAGGGGTTACATCATTTCACCATTCAATCCACATTTCTGCTCTGCCCCTGACAGCGACACAGGTCTCTCCCTCTATATATATAATACATACATATGTATTGAAAAACACGTACTTTTAGAATCAGGCATATGGTTAGAAATGAATTATTGCCAGTAATATCTACCATTCACATTCTAGTAATATATATAGACAAATATTATAAATATCATATCCTTGCCAATATGCTGCATGAACTTAGAAATGTGGAATATATATAGCATGTATAGAAACTATCTACTGTGCAGCAGTGATATGTCTAATAGTGTTGATTCACTTTAAATATTTCAGTTCAATTATGTTCCAAGGGGCTTTTCTGCTATGTCCAAAATATTTTTTTTTTTAAAAATCCTACGTTAATTTTCTGTATTCAACACTCCCAAATTAATCTGACAGTATGCTTAATTTTAAACAAACAGAACAGTATCTTTCAGTAAAAACCATTCTTCCTTTTTTTGGATTATTAACTGTTTAAAAGAGGAACTAAGTGCATTTAATGGGAAACATTTCCCGTCACGATGCGTTAACTAGTGACTGGCTCAGATACACAGCTCGGAGCTCTCTGCAGGCTGCAGGCCAATGCTGCTTCAGTCAGGTCAGAACTGTACACTCACCAGTTAGTGGGTTTTGTGGCCTTGACATAGCTTAGAAAAGACAGCCCCTTTGTAGTAGTTGTCCCTAGAGAGAAGTTGGAAAGGGTGTTGAGCTTGCTGCGCATTGACTAATGTCTAACACTGGGAAAAAAATATAAAAAACTACCTCTGTTGTGAACGAGCTTGCAGAGTTGTACTGCTGGTCTGGGCAGCTTTCCTGAAAGAGCAGAGCTGGATGAAAGGCCAGAATTAATCTGTCCGATATTGGTTTTACAAGGAGAACAACAGTGACTCCTGTTTTCTGTGGGTGTGAGTGGGTGCGTGTGAGGGTGCCACGTGGATGCGTGTCTGGCCACGCACATGCTGTTTGCTGAATCCCGCTTCTGAGAAATGTTCCTCCGTTTTTCCCAGAGCAATTCTGATGTTAAGCACAGACATCTTATAAAAACGATCGGAAGTTAAATGCCTACTTTTAAATTTATTTTTATAGCTCAAGTTCAAATGTTCTAAGCTTATTAAACTTCCACTTGCAAATATTCATTTAAGCTTAAACAGTCAGTGCGAGTTGCTGTGTTGTTCCAGCATCATCATTTGCTGGAAAACACAGTGAA
>BJBW01005342.1:234807-272307 GCA_004320125.1 Scolopax mira | reverse complement strand
GGATTAGTGCTCTGGCTTTTCATCTCCAGAGACCTGCCTTGAAATTTGATTTGGGCCACACGTGAAATGAGTTTGGTAGCCCCAACCAAATCTGTGGTGGAAACTAATCCAGCTGCACAGCTTAGCACAGCTGGCAGTCTCTTTTCAGCAGAGGTCCAAAGCTGAAATACCAGGGGAGGTTTCCAGGCACAACAGAGGTGCAGTTGCAGATTTATGCAGGGTAACTCGAATAGTGCATGTCAATAATCTGTTACTTTTATGAGCGCTAAAATCCACAAAATTCATGTGAAATAAAGAAAATATGTTTTTAATTCCTTTAGAACCTCTTAGGTGGAGAACTGGACTTTATAATTTAGCTGAGTGAGCAGAGTTTATATCCCAGAATAAAATGTAAGAGGACTGATTCATCTCTGACACTAACTACAGTTAAATCAGTGGTATTTCACCAAAAATTGCTTTGGCACAAGAAGTTTACTGGATTCTTAAGTTGTCTTAAGAATCATGAGTAAGAGAAGAAGGAAAACAAATGTTGAATAAAACACAAGACATAGCAATACATACAGCAGTGAAAGCTGCCCTACCACCAGTTATTTGTATATTCTAAAAGTGAGCTCTTATCTGCTATTCTCTAAGCAAAGCAAACGTTTTACATAGCCTTATGCACAGCCAACTACAACTCTTCCTTGGCAGATGTGTCTGTAGGGGGTCCAGCATCTTACTGTCTATCTTGCTTGGTTCAACTACAGCACCAGAGCTTGCTCAGCCTGAAATAATAATAAATAATAATAAGTAATAATAATTAATAATAATAATAATAATATAATACAATAATAATAACAACAGCAGATGCTATGTATATCCTCATTTTTAGTGTTTTATCTGTGCAAACTTTCTATTTGCTTTTATTGTCACATATTGCATCCACATAGTGTAAAACGGCAAAAGTCATGCCACACTGTTAAGAAACTTGCAGTAGGAACCCCATTGCCTGCTTCAGGCCTTTGACTTACATCAAAGTTTTGGGCACATGCTGAAGAAAATGTGCTAAATCATGTGTTCAAGTTTCCCAGGTAGGTAAACGCTTGGAAAGAAACCTCAGGAAGTGGATGCTGTCTACTTATTTTAGCTGTGAAGCCTTCGCTATGCAGGGTCACTCCCAGTCCTCAAATAAGCTTCCTCCTCTCCATCAGCTTGATAAGGAACTAAAGCTGAAGCCTTAAGATTGCCTTTTGAAGCACCCAAAGTCAGGTGTCTAAGTTTGGAAGACTAAATCGCACCCCAGATCATTAAAACTGTACAGTAAATAAAGTTTTTTAAACCTGTAGCCGCAATAAAATCAATGAAAGTATTTATGAAAGGATTACAGAATGAGATCATAATGACTTCTCCTGCTATTCCCAGGAAGACTATTTCAAATAATAGTTACCTAGTTCAGTAAAGTATCAGAATAATGATTTTTCTTTTCTTGAGCAGTATTTAGCAGTTACCTTCCCATGTATATCTGCTATAAGTTTTAATTCCTTACATATCAAACATTTCACACACTCAGCGATTTTTTTTCTGTAAGATTCTAATTTCTTTTTTCTCATCAGGGCTTTTATATTATGCACTACCCTTTTCTGTCTTTACTGATACTTTGTTATGACATAGATGCTCTTATGGGGTTAAGATAAACCCATATCTGTTGCATATAATAGAGCATAACTGGCACCTAATTTTCACTTGCAGTTGAGACAACAGCAACTGGTGCCAAGTATACAGAGACAGACTTGCTGCTCATGAGTATAAAAGTACTCAGTTTGGGCTAAGCATGGGAGAGAACAGATGTGTGACGTAGGCAGTACCAGAGAATATATTTCTCCTTTGTTAAACTGGGATAATCTGTTTAATATATATACATAGGAAGAGAACAGAAAGGAGTGTCTGGCATTTTCATCCATTTTTAATAGTAAATTATTCAGTGAAATAGGAGATTAGAGTGGGATTCTACAACTAAGAGAAGATAAAAAAAGAGTTATTCCATAATTGAAGAAGTTTTTGTCCCTGTAATGGATAATTATGGAATAACCCTCTTTTATAAGTGTTTAAAAGACATGAGAATTCTCTCAACTAAGTAGCTCTCAACTCTTACATCTTCTATAAGAGCCTGTGATTTGTCATAGTGGAAAAAAAAACACCTTGTAGTTGAATCTTCTTTTATTCAAATTTTTACACTGTATCCAAGATATTTAAATTCAGAGGGGCATTTCCATATGGGTGTAGATATCCGCTCATTTTGATCTCACTAGAGGACAAGGACAGATATGGTCATACAGGTATGGAACCACCAACATCCAGAAGCACTGGAAATCAGGCTGTCCAATTCAGAGGTCCATTTGAATATGGACTTGTGTGCCAAAAGTAGAAAGCCACTGTGGAAATACTAGCCACCGGATTATGAATGCACGGGTCTTCTGAAAACAAATTTTTAAGCACAAACATATTTGTTCATATTGTGTGGGATTATAATTGCAGTGAAGTCTGGAGATTAAAAAAAAAAAGAGAAAAATCCACAATTTTTTCTTGTTTACTCTTTGAAAACAGATTTTAGTATCAAACACTGGAATTTGTTAGTGTAATGCTTATTTCTAACAAAGGATGGGAATGGGGAATGGATACAGTTTATTTGTAAATTAAATAAATACATTTCCTCCATGCCCTTGAGAGCTAGCTGATTTATCAGTTAATAAAATAATCATACACTACAGACTTGTGCTTCCAATTTATTTTAAAAAGAAATAACATTGCATTTTTGACATATATGAATACAAATGTAACACTAGAGGAAACTTTGTGAGTAGCCCTGTGTATATATTACCAGCCCTGCATGAATTACTTTACTTGCTTTTTCTCTGCTATTTATAGGATGGATTCTGCATAAACACTTATTTCTTCAACAATTCCTATCTTACATGAATGACCGTATAAACCTCAATGTGACTACTGCCTAGAAAAAACACTATTTGTCTGAAAAAAGAATGCAGAATGTGCGTTTAATGCAGGTGAAAATAAAAGTTCCATTCAGGAACCTAGTTTAAAATCTGCAACTAGACTTCACTAGTATTTACATCTTACAGCATAAACTAACCTTAAAAGTAAACATGTTTATTAAAAAAACTATGGCTGAATTGACTATTTTTATTGACTAAAAATGCTGACACAGATTTCAGCTCTGCAGAATTTGGACATAGAATCATGTCCATTTGGACATAGAATCATAGAATTGTCTAGGTTGGAAGGGACCCTAAAGATCATCTAGTCCAACCATCAACCTAACCCTGACAAAAATCACTAAACCATATTCCTAAGGACTATGTCAAACTGTCTTTTGAACACCTCCAGGGATGGTGCTTCAACACTTCCCTGGGCAGCCCATCCCAATGCCCTATAACCCTCTTTGTGAAGAAACATTTCCTAATACCCAATCTAAGCCTCACCTGGAGCAACTTGAGGCCATTGCCCCTTGCCCTATCTCCTGTGACTTGGGAGACGAGACCGATCCCCGCCTCACTACACCCCCCCCTTCAGGTGGCTATAAAGCATAATAAGGTTTCCCCTCAGTCTCCTCTTCCTCAGACTAAACAACCCCAGCTCCCTCAGCCTCTCCTCATAAGACTTGTGCTCCGGACCCCTCACCAGTTTCGTTGCCCTTCTCTGGACCTGCTCCAGCACTTTAATGTCTTTCTTGTGGTAAGGGGCTCAAAACTGGACACAATACTCAAGGTTAGGTCTCACCAGTGCCGAGTACAGGGGGATGATCACCTCTCGGGTGTTACTCATCACACTGTTCCTGATCCAGGCCAGGATACTGTTGTCCTTCTTGGCCACCTGGCTCATGTTCAGCCAACAGTCGACCAACACCTTCAGGTCATTTTTGTGCCGGGCAGCTCTCCAGCCATTCTTCCCCAAGCCTGTAGCATGGCCTGGGGTTATTGTGACCCAAGTGCAGGATTTAGCACTTGGCCTTAATGAACCTCATCCTGTTGGTCTCAGCCCATCCATCCAGCCTGTCCAGGTCCCTCTGCAAAGCCTCTTTACCCTCCAGCAGATCAACACTCCCACCCAACTTGGTGTTGTCTGCAAATTTGCTGAGGGTGCACTCGATCCCTTTGTCCAGATCATTGATAAAGATGTTAAAGAGAACAGGTCCCAATACTGAGCCCTGTGGGACACCACTTGTGACTGGCCACCAACTGGATTTTACTCCATTCACCACCACTCTCTGGGCCAAGCCCTCCAGCCAGTTTTTAACCCAGTGGAGAGTATCCCATGGCCATGGGCAGCCGGTTTCTCCAAGAGGATACTGTGTGAGACTGTATCAAAGGCCTTGCTAAAGTCCAAGTAAGCAACATGCACAGCCTTTCCCTCATCCAGCAAGCGGGTCACTTTTTGTATTGACAAATACTTGTGCTAGACAGAAGCGTTCACTTGCATCTCAGAAGAATAGCAGAATTCTTATTTTTTATTTAATTCTTTTTAAGTTTTGTGGCCAGCAAATGATACCGTAAAAAAACCGTGGGAGTGTTATCAGGTAGAGATAAGTGGATGGCAGAGCCAATGTGCCACATGGCAATTCAGCCCAGCCAGGGCTGTGAGAATGCTGCCTAGGAGCATGGATCTGAAATCCTTTTGTGAATATGGGGCTCATTCCCGCAGCCCTCATATGAATAACCAACTTCAGTGTTTCTGCTTGCGTCCCCTGTAAGGAGCAGTCCCCTGAGCAGAGTGTGCCATTTCAGACCCTTGGTTTTTGTGTCTGATGGGAAGCTGGGCTTTTTAGCATTCCCATTCCAACCTCTCCCGCCTCCTGCTCTAATCATCTTCTCCTTTTTTGGACATATGCCTCTCCCCCCTCTGCTCTTCGAATTCCCTCTGCTCCCTCCTCTATATTAGCCTCAACCCTACTTTGTTATTTTTGTTGCTTGCTTCGTCCTCCCTCCATCACTACTACAGACACTTCTCTCCCCTTTGCTAGTCTGTTCTCTTCCTTGGGGACCCTTCACACTCCCCCACAACTGAGTAGCTTCTCATTTCCAATGGTATTTTAAAAACTCTAGGCTATATTCCCTTCTCTTGAGAGAAAATTAAAAAAAAAAAGAAAAAACACAAAACAAAACCAAAAAAAAACCCGTCTTCAAAAACTCCATTATTTTAAACTCAGAGACTTTTAACCAAATCCCTTTCCAAAGGGACAGAAGAGATTGAGACCTATGTGGATGCCAGGGCACACCACCCACTGAAATTCACGGAGCCACAGGCGATCACCAGAGGTCCTCAGGCTCTGCTGATCAAGCAAGCAGGAAAACCTTCTCTCCCCTGCCAGCAGTGCAACCCTCTGAAAATCAATGCAGTTGTTGGTGCAGCGCTTGCTCTCTGACGAACAAACCAGGCTGAACTCGATGGGAATCTCTCTGTTGGCCTCGGTCGATACGCAGGGGATCAGGTCTCTGGGGGACAGGTGTGTGGGTGCGAGGCGGGAATTTTTACTTTCTCATGTATATCTGTAGAATAAGTTATCAGGGAATCATGATACATAACACTGCTATTTCTCAAAATACATTCTGAAAGTATTTTCTGCTAAAGCATGCAATTTTTCTTCATAAATTGGGTCATTCTTCTGTAGAGGAAGACAAGCTTACAATGGGTGTCCCTTCTGAAAGTTGAGGCCTTCTCTGTCCATCGTGCTCTATATTTCTTTGAAGTACCAAGCCAGGCTTTCTGCTGAAAGCCTCCAACTGAGACTACTTAAGGTGTCAGACACACTGGTGTAAATCTGGAGTTAACCCCACTATAGTGTTCACAGAGGTTAGCCAAGGACGGGTCCTTCCCTCATCAATTCATATGCTGAGCAGCACCTGGGGACCACCAATGCAAGAGAGCACAGTCTCACACCAGGTAAATACTGACGTCAGGGAGAAATGCCTAAGGCAGCAGGACCATAAATAAATAAAAAAGAGAAAGAAAGAGATTAAAGAATTAGACCAGGGAGGGGATAAAGGAAGGAGTCAGAAACTGGGGAGTGATGGTGGGTTTGTCATTCTGGTGCACGCTTGAGGAATGGGGTGCCGAGGAGAGAAGAAGAGACTGAATGGCCTCACATCACTCCAAAAACATTTTTAGCAAAATACCTCTTTTATGTTTAAACTTGGAATTTAATTAAATTCTTTACCCCCCCCCCCCCCCTTTCTTTTTAATTCCATCTCAGTGTGTTTGATATTCCATGGTATAAGAATGTGTTGTTGTATTTGAGATTTTATTTTTTAGCATATGCCCATTTTATAATCACACTAAGACACTTTGGCCTAAGCAGTTGCACTGATTAATCCACACCTCACATGTGCTGGAATCATGAGGTGAAATGTGCCCGAGGTGTGCATTAATCAGCCCTACCATACAGCCTGTCCTGTCTTGCTGCTTAATTAAATCCCAAACCAAATAGTTTTGGGGAGAAGGTTAGAAGAGAACACTTTTTAAAGTGGGTTTTTTATGAGCTGTCCACAGTGCATAGAAAAAGATAAAAGATATATTTAGAACAATATTTTAATTTGCAATACTCTACTAGATTAGATGGAAAAAATGTAATGTTTAAAAAAGGAAAATGTGATTAAGAAGCTTAAGTGCACAGCATATTACATGAAAATTCTGATCATAAAGAAAGGTAATATCTACTCAAAATTATAATTTCTGTACTTTTGAAATCATCTCAGCAAGAATTATCTACCCATATCAAATTGTAGCACTTGTCAAAATCAACTGTAAAGCATCTCAAGTGCTCTTCTGAATCAACAAAACAGATGTATAGCGATGTGAGGTTGCACTGAAATGGAAATAAAAGTGAACTAGATGCCAGTCATTGCCCTTAATCTCTTGAACCCGGCACTTAACACAGAGGATACCACAGGTCTTTGGGACACTGTTTAGAAGGGGAAGAAATCAAGACTTGAATCTTAATAGCATACGCAAAAACACTCTATAAAATTATTTTCTTTCTGCTTTAGTAGAATCTGATATGCTCAGAGATCACCTTGCCTTGCTCATAAATATGAGGTGATATTTGAAACAGCATCCTTTTTCAGTTTTAAACAGGCAGACAAACTGAAATATGTGAAACTTATAAAAAGGTGTTTAAATTTTTAAAATAGCAATTAAATATGCTTAGTGGCTCAAAAGTCATCATCCCTTTCCTTTCAGAAAAATGTGAAATGGTGTTTATGGTATAACACCTGCAGCAGAATGAATACAATGAATACAGCTTTGGTTAAGATTTAATATTGTTGATTTTTATTAGAGACTTAATAGATGAAAAATGTCTGCCAGCATCACCATTAGAAAACAATGGCTCTAAACCCATAGCCTATGACATGTGTTTGGAGGTGAGCTCCTCTTCAAATTTTGTAAAACTCATTCCCCCTGGAAACATGATAAAAATGACTAGGTTTTTTCCTCAGATTTGTAATGATACTGCCTTCCAGGACCTTGAAGCACAAAGGGAAACTGAGGGGAACATAGACCACAGAATGATAATTTCCTTCACCTGTCCTGTGAACTGGTTAAACCTCTGAATTGCAGGTGGAGGGATTTTTATAGGCTGCTGAGGTACTGCAGAATCATACAACAATTGATGCAGAATCTATATCAACACTTGCTTCCCGGTTTTCAATTACATTTAGATTTGAACAATTTTTACTAAGCGACACAATGCTAAAAATAGACAGACTGGACATTAGGAAACAATTCTTCACAGAAAGAGTGGTCAGACACTGGAATAGGCTGCCCAGGGAGGTGGTTGAATCACCATCCCTGGACGTGTTTAAGAGTCGTTTAGATGTAGTGTTGGGGTATATGGTGTAGGGGAGAACTTTGTGGAGTAGGGTTGATGGTTGCACTTAATGATCCCAAGGGTCTTTTCCAGTGTGAATGATTCTATGATTCTATGATTCTAAATTACTGATTTCTCTATTACATATAATGAAGCCATCATAGCATAAGCTGTACATAAAGCAGCTTTACAGGGCAGACATGGACTGATGAGTGTGGAGCCCTTCTGATCACATGCTGCAAGGAGGTCCAGAGAGACAGAAAACTCTCTCCAGACCAGATCAAGGAGCCCAAGTCCCAGTCTGGATGCCTGAGGATTAGCCTCCTGCGCACAGAGCAACATGCTCCTATGGCTCAGGCCAGACAAAGCTGCCAGAAAAGTCCTTGATCTGTTTTGGTTGCCAAGACTCAGAGGTAAACAAGCTAATTTGTCCATCTGAAGATAGCAACCAGCAACAAACTTTTTAGTCTAATTTAAACATACTTTAATAAAGCTAATTCAGCCCTTTCTGGGTTTCACCTGTCATTGACTCCTATATGTAAATCGCCCCTTGTCTACATCATGCAGAAATAGAAGACTAACAGTTCTAGCTCTTAAGAAAGACAAAAATAAGAGTGTTTGATATCCATTGAATTTGATACATATGACAATTTGCAAAGCTGCTGAGCAACACTTCTCCTGCAAGTTATTTGCTGCAGACAGGGTTGATTCATGCAAGGAAACAAAGTGGCATATACTTTTAATTCAGTTAGGATCACTGTCACTGATTTTTTTGATACAAGCTGGTTAACTAAAAAGGCAAATCCTAAAGAACAAAGGAACTGAGCATGAGGTCTCAGGTTCTAGTTTCTGGCTTTGCCAGTGATTCGCTTTATAATCTCAGGTAAATCAGGTAATTTCTATGCCTGGTGTTTTCTTAATATTGTAAAGATTAAGCCCACAGTTGGATTTTTTAAATTTTCCAATGTGGAATTGATTTTGTTAGGTGCCAGAGGTCAACATGCTATTTTAAAACCAACAACCAAGAACAGAGGAAAATTAAGGCTTCAGACTACATAAATAAGCAGAAAAATCTAATAGATTCCTCTTCATTTCAGCATAAAACCCAGCCCCAGCAGGCAGCAGCTGAGAAGTTATGATGAAACAGAAGCAGCACAGAACGTTTCTTCTCACACCAAGGTTCAGAGTGGGTCCAGTCATGGCCTCACACAAGCAGTCATGGAATAACTGAATGGTTCTCCCATCCTTCCACTTTTACTGTCTTCCATCCTCTCACCAGCAGCACTGCAGCAGTGTTAGCTAAGATGGAAGACCTGACTTCCTCTATTTTCCTCTTGAAAGTGCAAGCTTTTGGGTTTGGGGGGTTTTTGGTATTTTGGTTTGTTTGGTTGTTTTTGTTGGGTGGGGGTTTCTTTCTTTTGGATTTTTTTTTTTTGTTGTTTTCTTTTTTATATAAAAGGAAATTCTGGTTTTGTTTCTCCCAAAAGTAGAGAATTGAAGGGTTTTTTTTGTTGTTTTCTAACATTCTAGGAAGCACTGAGTACATCAGTACTCAAAACCCCAAGAGAAATATTTCAAGAGATCTACACGCATGACTGTTCCGAGATGACTACCCAAGGTGTGTCCCAGGGGCAGCTCCCCAGGATGCCCAGTGTACCCGGTGATGCTGCAGTCTGGTGTGGGCAGTTGGCCCAGCCCGTGCAGAACGCTTTGCAGCAGGACTCAACATACAGCATGGCGCGCAGGATACTTGCATCCTTGTCTGTGGAAAGGGCCACTTCTCTCCTCTCTCAGAAGTCCAAAGGAAATCATCCTGTAGCAGAAGCAGCTTGTCCTGAGCCATAGACAGTCTGTAGCTGCACTGCAGCATCAGTAGCTCCCACTTCTGTGCCAAGCCATTGACACGGAGGGATGGAAATATGCCTCCAGCTTTCTCCTGTCTCCTGTGGAGGTGACAGCAGGTCTATCTGGCCACCAGTTTATGTTCAGGCTGTGGAAGAGGTGTTTAGTTGTACAGTGAACTACTTTACAGAGGCTTCCATAGTGAATATTAATTCCACTAACTCCATAAGCTTTTGAGTCAGTTTTCAGCACATTTTTTATTCGGGCTGACATTCAGAATTCCTTCCCTGCACTGTATATGATGACACTTTGGTAAATGTATTATTCTTTTCACCTGGCCACGTTTCCTTTCCAAACCAAACACATAGCAGAAATCATTTCAGCTTTCTAGATTATTGCCTGACAAAACTGCAGTGGCTGTGAAAGGCAAATCGACATTACAGCTGCTCTCTTTTTTGACTTTCTTGGTTTTTTTTTCCTTTGGTTTGGATGCTCTCTGAAGTACTGAGCAAAATTGCATTATCTGTTGCACCACAGTACATATATTGTTGTTCCCAAAGGTTTACTTATAACATTCACAGCACCATTTATTTTTTTCCTTTCCCCCCATTGTCATTTCTGTACAGATTTAATACAACAGAAACATGGCTTCCACTGGGAGCTACAGGTAGAGCAGTTCCAAAGTTCTCTATAATTGGTGTCTGCCATGGCTGCTCACAGTAAGTTATGTAAATCACAGCAAGGACCCATAACCCCTAAAGGCATGAATATTTTTTTCATTCAGTGTAGAGGATAACTACAGAATCTTAGTAATAGTCCCCTCCACATCAGGGATCTCCTTACCAGGCAAAGTCAAGGTCTAGAAACTGGCCATGTCAATTCTGCAATTTAAATCCTACTGTTAAAGATGGTTTGGTAGGTATTACAGTAGGTCAAGGCATTGTAGGCAATATTAATTTTTAGGATGCATTTTCCCTTCATAGCCCTTGCAAATCTACCTGCTTCCATTTACATTCACTGCAGCAATTCCAGCAAACCAGAGATCTGAGTATTTATTCTTTTCTTTTTCTGTAACAACTCTTTAATTTAAAATTAAATGAGGGACTGTCAGGATTTCATTCTGAAAATGGAGAAATAATTCCACGGATTTTCTAGTGATGTATTTTAGTTAAAATCATACCTTCCAAGTGACCAAATGCAAGGCTACTATTAAATCTGCCTCATAGTACTGCAAATACTATGAGAATTTTTAACCTAAATTCACAAAGTCAACTTTTGTCTTCTTATCATTTTTTATTTCTCCCACAAATCTTGCATTTATGGGCCATATACACCAGTATATGCACTATCTATCAGGTAACTGAATGGATCCCTAAAACATAGTAATTTTCGACTTCTATTACCAGGAAAATAAGATTTCCTAAAATAAAATCCTTGTTCACATTTCCACCTTGATTAGAAAGCATCCTGATGCCCTTTGGCAAAGCACATGAAAAAAAAAAAAAGAAAAAAGAAAGAGGATAAATGTTTTTAAAAGCCAGTTAAATCTGATTCTTCTGCTGCAGTTACCAGCAAAAAATCTGACAAAGAAAAATCTCCTTTGGGCTTCACTTTGCATGTAGCACCCCCAGACTGAATCTTAAACTAATCTAATAACTTTTCTTATTTTACCTCCATCTCTTTTCATGTATTTAGTCAGGAAAGCTAAGCTAAGAATCTGTATCTGGTTTTCACTGAGCACCTGCCTGAATTTTGTTTTTTATTTTATTTGTAAGAATATTAAGTAAATGCATACTACACACACGCACCTTATAATATTACATATACACAAAGGCATATACACACATTCACTTTCAGGAACACACATGAGTTCTTCAAGGAAATTAGGCATTTCTAACAATGTGGTGTTGGGGGATGCTGTGTACCTTAAGCCTGATTTCCAATACACCTCTTTTGCTTTGGGCTGTAACACCTGCACAGTGTTGTTTGCTGTTGCATACAGCCTAAGCAGGGATACAAGGACACGGCTGAAGCATCCCGTTCTGGCGCTGTCATCAGCTCACTCAGTTCCCCTCAAGGCTTTGAGGAAGCAGAAATACAATAGACAAACAGAATCCCAGGAGGACCCTGGTGAGAAAATAAAGGTGACTTAAAACCTCTGCCTCTGAACAGCTCGGGACCCTGCACAGCGCAGCTCCAAGTGTGCAGAAAAGTACCAGCCACTGATGCAGCCCAGGCTCAGTAAATTATTTTTCCATCAATTACAAAAGGCACCTACTCGGCCCTGTTTTTCATCCCTCTACCAGCTAGACAGGTCAAAGAACAGAAAAGTTAGTGGCTGGTATGATCAGCTAGTACCAATTCAGTGGTTCAGTGGTTCAAATGTCTCCGTTCTCTATCATCTTGGAGGTAAATGTGAGCCATAATCATCCATGTGTCATGCTCAGCTAAGCTGGCTATCGGCAGAAACAGCATGCAATTGAAATTTTGCCCAGCCTTAATGAGTAGACTGTGTCCTCATGGAATAAGAGATAACTGCTTCTGGCAGAGACAGGCAACTGCAGAAATCTCCTTCCTCTATGACATATGCTATAAAGTTTTTAGATTACAACCGTTACATAAAATGATGCAAATAAATTGTATTTTCCCTTGAAAAATATTGTCCAGAAAGGCCAGCAAAATGTATTCAGGCCATAATGGCTGTGCGCAGCTCCTGACCTGCCTGGGTTTTAGGTATTGCAAAAATTTAAAATTAATTTGTTTATTATTGATAAAACTTGTATAAGACTCCTGCAATCTCTCAAGTGGCTTAAAAAGATATGAACACTACAATTATTTTATTTCGGTTGTCCCAAACCAGGCTGATCTAGTATAATTCCTACTCTCCCTTGAGGCCCCTGAACTCTGAATGTGCAGGGTCTGTAATACTCCCTACTGTAACATGAACCCCAAGGTAGAGCAAAGAGTACCTATTTTTCCAAACGATTCAAGACTCCTAATTGCAGGTTAAGTTTTGGCTAGTTAGGACACAGTCCAAAAGCTTTCTGCTGGCAGAAGTAATTTTTGTCTGGAAAAAATTATTGGGGAATAGGTGAAAAAAGAAATAAGCATTATAGAAAAGTTGCGTCACACTGGGTTATGTCAGATGAGTTATGATAAGGAACACTGTGTCTGCCATGAAGAATCATGGTAAGTTAAAAGTAAAATAAAAACTAAAATGGGTTTGCTTGTGGATTGGTCTTTTTTCTCCCAAACTCTAATATGCTTAATTTCAGTTACTGGAACTGTATTTTCTACCTTCTTTTTATGGCCTTTTTTATAAAAGGTAGCTGGTGCTCACAAAAAATTTTGGGACCGTTCAAAACTTTTCACAGTTAATTAGTAATGCATGTAGCAAAACACCCGCCCTACCTCTGGGCCTTGGGGGTTGCCCTGGTTCACTTGTAACTGATTTATTTTTTAAGGTTGTCTGGCACATCTCCACCCCAGCTGCTTCCAAGAAATTTCAGCCCAGCGTCAGCTGGGAAAGATCAACTTCACATGCTGACATACAGAGGCGGCCTTAGGAATATTGGGGCCTCCGGTGGGAGGTGTCAATGGGAATCTCTGCTCTTTTTGCTGATCCAGGGATACAGTATCTGCCACCATACAGGACTTTTTTTTTTTTTTTTAGCATTACCCTTGAAAGAACACTCACCTGATTACTACACTATGCTTTTCCTCAGTCAGAAACAGAAGTGTTATCTTTACCAGATTTGTGGCTCATTATGTAGGGTTGAATAGTGGATGGTTTTTGCAGACATTCCAAACCATTGGTAATGAATTATGAGCTGCCAAAAAAAACCATACTATTTTATAGACTGCTTAAATTTTACAGAATACAAAGGAGGCTAGAGAATGATTCTGATATCTTTCCTTATGTCTGAGTAATGGCCTTAGCCTGCAAGTCTACTGCTGAAACTAATGGCCACAAAACCTAAACTTTTTCTTAAGGATACATGACTTTATTTTTTCTGTGATTATTTTTATTCAGAAATTCCCTGAAGAAAATTTTCTATCATGTTCCCTCCTTCATTTTTCTTCCTTTTAGTTTGCAAATTAATTTTGTCATAAGCCTTCTTCCCTGTGCTTCCCATCTGGTGCCCTTCTGTCCACTTCCAAGAACATCTGAACCAAAAGCATCTTATCATTTACACAAAATACTGTTTTTATAAAATTGTACAATCTAATTGAGTCCATTAGTAAAGGAAGAAAGTATCTAATTTTAACATACAGCACCTGATTCTACTTAAATTCAGACACGGTACACAAAGCCAGTCACTGTAAGATATAGGCTGGCAGTGAATTCTACCTCTAGGTTCACCTTTCCAAATTTGTGTAGAAGCTGAATGAAAGATTTTCATCTGCTAGTCACGGGTTTGGTTTGATCCAAAGTTGAGAGGATCCAACAGGAAATTCCGTGGTTCTTTCTCTTTTTCCAAACTTCAACAACCTTTTTCTTCACATACATAGTTTTTGGAACAGCAATACGGAACTCAATTTTTTTCAAAAGTGGAGGCAATAATAAAAAAAGCAGAACTGCAACTTTAGCACGATGAAGAAAATTGGGTGTTGATAGAACATCAGACCTTTGATTAAAACAATATTCTTAGAAAAAAATTTCCCCAGCTAGATAAGCTGAACGAGATCCCTGCAGTTTAGCTATGCAACATTACTCAGTTTAACTGTTACTTTATGTTCGCCTGTGTTCAGATGCTTGCAGCGAGAGAACATCCCCGACCCGCACAGAGACAGAGACTGCATTTTGTTAGGATAGCAGACTTGTTATGTTCCATTCAGCTCAGCACCATTAAGCTTTTGGGTCTAGCGTTTGCTGTCTGCCGCCAGGATTAATATCTTAGTATTTTCTCCCTAGTCTGTGGTTACATTTCAAGAATTAAATGATCATTCAGAAAGTTGGCTTCAGTTTATGAGCTGTTAAACCTAAGGGAGATACAGTACGTCAAAATGAACAGAAATAGTTGAAGTTATAATCATTAATGGTAACTTTGTCCTTAGAGTCTTTATTACTTAGCACATAATGTGCACCCATTCCTATTACAATAATGTCAGTCATACCAAAAAGGATGATTTTCTATGGAGGGCCCAGAGGATACCTTTGTATTGGTTTGTGCTTTGAGAGAAGATGGAGTGAGAACTCTGGAGACAGAAAGCTTGCATTTACACCCCCAGTATACCTGGCACTGACAGACGAAGTGAAATTGTCCCCACAACACCCCATTAGCAGACACCAGGCTGGATTTGGAGGCCAAGTGACAGTTCAGCTCTCTTGCACTTTCAATTTTTTCCTATCATTAAAGACCATCAAGGAAGGAGATTGGTGGGATCAAATGAAATGCTGATTGGGATATATAGACACACATTCTCTGGAATCCTGGCAGGAGCCACTGCAGACCTTCACACTCCTAAACAGATAATGAGGGCAGAAATTCACAACCATCTTCAGGCTGGACCTGTCTAGCTGGGCTGATTGGAAAGGTCTTTCTCAGACATGACATTTTCTTTGTAAAAATAATACCTTATCTATTCCTCTTATATAAGAATTTAATTTGCCATAACAAGCTTTTCCATGTATCTTCAGAAAAGCTCAAATCCATGTTTATTCTTCCCAAATTTAGAAATAGCTAATAATTGTCTAATACTAATGCTAATAAGCATCACCATCAGGATTGCCTCTTATTGTGCTGTCACTCCCTACCTCCTTACATTACCTGTAATTTTTTTTTCTATCATTTTATTTTTTATTCACCTAGTATTTGGCATACAGGTCCAAAGTTCAGGAAAATATAACAATCAGTTGAGAAATACGCACCAGACAAGTATTCATGCACTCTTGTGTCACCTGACATATGGTGAACAAGCTGATGAATGACTCAGGATTTAAATGGTAATTACCATTCATCATTATAATAGACTTGCTAATTCATAAATTCTTGGTAAGCCAATTTTCTATAAAAAGGTTAATAATAAGAGTGGAAAAGAAAGAAAAAATAGCCCTTGTGTGATAAAAAATGTAAAAGCTAGAATATCTTTACTGCCACATGTTCCTTCTAGTGATTGAGTAGTTTTGCATCAAAGTGCTTATTGACGCAATACCACTTGCTATACTGGGACTCTGATGGAAACAAGAGTAGATAGAAAACTCCACCTAACTGTTCAAGGAGAAGACTGAGATGTGTCAGACAAAGGAACAGTCAGAAAAAGACAGTTATACGTGGCAAAGGCAAGCAAGATCCCCCTCACACATTTCCTAAGTCATGTTCTCAGAGTTGCTCACAATACAGAGGGTAGGGGAAGCCATATGGAAATGTTTCTGGGACTCCTAAGTAGTGCTGTGAGAAACACACTGAGCCAGTGTCACCTCTAATCTGAAATGGTCTTGCTGCCAATAACCTCATTGACTATCCTATTACTATCATTTCCTCTAAGCAAAAGAAACACAAAGTTGTCTCTACTTTGGTTAAAATAATAATAAATTTTTAGAAAGGGGAAAAAAGAGGAAGAAAAAAGAAAAATGTTTCCTTATTTTATGATCTTTTTCTGGAAGAGCACTCAGAGTATAATTTACAAACCCTCTGGAAAATGGTGATGTAAACTAGAAAGAACACATATAGGGAACACTGAAATTCTATGTATCCGGTGCTCAATAGAGCACTCATTCCCCCATTAGATGATGTACATAAATGCGCCCACATGCAAATACTTGTTCCTTCTCTAATCCTCCATGTAGGCACATATTTTTATCATAAGAGTCTCTTGCCCCTTTGCCCCACCGAGGAATGTAGTTTCTCTGTCTGCCTATATCCTCCGCCTGAGCAACGCAGATGTAGAAGCTACCCTAAATTACATAGTGGATGTGCTTTTTACTCTGGATGCATAAGACTAAGGAGGCAGAGGATGGGGAAAAGATGCATCTGTGAAAGGGACTGAAGGACAAAAGGAACAGAGAATAATAGAAGTGATGCATGGAAACTCAGTGCCCTTTCACCTCCCCTCCCCATACTGTTGTTGTTGTTGTGCATATTGACATGCATTTGGCACCATGAAGTAAACTTATCATTTCAGTTTGTTGCATATTAGGTATCAGGGTGATCAGACAGATATTGAATATTCAGGAACACAGCATTTGGAAGAGAAAGAAATCAACTCAAATCTATTGTGGACTATGTAACAGCATACTGGGATTAAGAATAATACTAAAATTTACTACAAAGTACTGTATGTTCAGAAAAGTTTATAATGTGGGTAAACTTACTGACTGCATAAGAAACTCTTCTAGAAACGGCATATGAAATTCCGGTCAAGGCAGGCTCTCTTCTGCCTGTATTTTCTCTTTCTTTTTCTCTCTTTCTTTGTCTCTCGTGCACATACATATTTTAAAATTTAATAAGTGATTTAAATTTAAACAGATATTAAAACCTAACCTGTACCTCAAATTCAGGGGTATTCTTTGATAGCAGCAAATGTTTAAAGATATGTTTAGAACTCCAGATTTTGGTCCAGATCCTCAACTATGGAAACAAGGATGTAAAGCGTTAAAATGTGCTCTGCACGGAGACTGGTTTTCAGAGCGTGTTTATATTTCAAACTCTAAATAATATGCAAAAATTTATTTCAGTTGCACTGGTTATAACAATTAGGCAGTATGAAGATTATAAAAGAACATAGTAAGAAAGTATCTATGCCCTTTTTCTTCTTCTTTACTTGACAGTATGTAAGAGTAAATGTGTATAAAGCAAAACTGAAAGCATATGATATAACCCCAAAATAAAAGAAAAAATAGAGCTCAAATACAGGGGTAGAGGAATTAAGGCATTATTCTAAAGAGAATAAGTTTAGGGATAATATTAAGATGCAACTACCTTCCAAGCTATACTAACAAACTAAATACAAAGTCCCAGATTATAGTGCATGTTTTCTTTATTACAAAAATGATCAAATTAATTTACAGTGGCAATAAAATAATTTTAATACTGGATCTTATAAAGAGATTATAACAAGCCTTTATGTATTTACATTACTTTTGTTTCAGTTTTTGTGTATAATAAGCCAAAAGTCTGAAATGCCATTATTAACAAGTATCACTGTATTTTTTGTTTTTCTGGGGATACAAAGCATAAAAAAAGTCAGCTTTTGGGTCAGCTACAACAGGGAGTTAAATTGGAAGAGAAAAAATCAAAATGCTTTTGCTCAGCCAACTACATAATCAAAGGATAAAGATTCCACTGAACAATTTAGTGTCCAACTTCCCTAAATAACCTTTTTGTCATAAATCAAAATATTTCATTTTACAGTTAAAAGTTAGTCTTAGCATTGGAGATAAATAGAAAGGAAGAGAACAGCACAGATAGCCATGCGCTCTATATACTTGTAAGGTCACACATCCAGAGACTCCTATGATATCACAGTAAGCACAGCAGCAAAGCTCTCGTGTTTTTTTAAATCACTGGGATGACATGGAGGCATCTTTTGGCTCAGTTTTTTACACTAGGCTTTTTGTATCTGTAATATACTCTATGACTACTAGGAAGAATAAGTCCCCTTGCTGATCTGTATTTTGATATCTTGGAATCATCAGTTTATTGAAAATTTTCTATTACTGAATGAGAGTGTTTTAGAGCTTTGGCTTACATCACAGCTTCAGGGTTGTGCTGCTATTGCTGAGCAGTGGGATATAGAAATGATGAATTGACATTAGTACATAGGCCCACATGGTTGCCATTAGATGCTCGAAAACCTGCTTTAAAGTGACTCATTCACCAGCTTTACTGTTTTCAGGGTCAAATTCTAAAAGCAGCCAAATTTTTCCAGAGGTTGAACACTTGCAACTCTCATGAATTTATTGCTAAATATCAGTTATTGAAGTTGATGGAAGATGAATGTAAAGGTTTGGCTTCAAAGTCTGTGTTGTTCTTACGGAAATTTTGAGAAATGAACATGAAGTTGTGTGATCTTAGGAATATTTGAGGTTTTATATCACAACTTTTCCTATGCTTTCACTGTAGAATTGTATATAGCTTTTTATGGCTGCTTTTATTAACAGATGTATATTCTTCTTTGAAATAAGGTTTTCTACTTCATAGAATCATAGAATAGTTTGGGTTGGAAGGGACCTTTAAAGGTCATCTTGTCCAGCTTCCCCTGCAATGAGCAGGGACATTTTCAACTGGATCAGGTAGTTCAGATTTCCAACCCCATCCAACTACTTACTGATATTTTGGAAGGAGAGATTAGCTTAAGTATTTCGATTTGTAAAAATAGTTCTTATTTGCTCTACAGTGAGCAAATCAGTGTTTTTCCCATTTTCACAATCTTCAGAAAGTATTATCTTTATACTACTCTATAAATTCATAGTTATTTCACCTACTATTTGTGCAGCCCTTCCCCAAAAAGGCTAAAATAGAATGTGACACACAAAGTGACAATGGTGACCATAGATATGGAAGGCTTTCATGTAAGAGAGATGGACCAGAGTAGGAAAAGAGACATTACAGAGGAAGGGGGTACTCCATGTCATAAATGGCATGGTGAAAGGGAATACAGAGCAATTGATGACCATGATTCATATTATAAGAAGTTAAGAGATCAAGTAGCGATTTAGAATACCAAAAGAGATGCTCTTTTATTTAATGCATAATTAAATCAAGGAACTCATTGCCACAGGATATTGTGAAGGCAAAAAATTCTAATAAAGCCATAAAAATAGTCTAATAGATTCTTGACATGAAGAACATAGATTCTTGACATGAAGAACCATGGGGTCTATTAACTATAGTGATGTATCTATTGCTTCTTGTTCAGGAAATCCCCCAACCATGATTTGCAAGACAAAGAAAAGGTTCCCAAACCATTATCACTCTGTTAATTCCCTGCTTGCAGATGGTTTTCTATAAGTCCCTGTCCAGTTATTTTGGGAGAAATCCTGTATTACATGGCTATTTATTCTGATGCATAGCAAATTTTATGTTCTTATATTCTCAAAGCTAGAACATTTTTAAATAGAAAAATAGAAGACTGTTCTATCAAGACAGGGTGAAGCACTTTGTACTCAATAATCCGCAGGTAGCCAAAGTGACCCTCTAGAGCCCCAGTGTACTACTACAGTAGAGATCAGTAAAGAATTCCTCTAATATTTGCCTTTTTTTGCACCATCTAATATGTTTTTTTAACCTAGCTTTGACTAGTACTTGCAGACCCAGTGGACTACTAGATGATTAATTAACTTGCCTCATAGCAGATATTTAAAGTTTGTCAAAACACACTCATTCTGCTATGTATTTGATACAACACTGTTTATCTCGTTGCACTCATGCTTGTAAGCTAAGCAAGGCTGCAGCATAGGTCAGAGTACTGGCCAGTGCTGGCCAGGCTGCTCACACAGTCTGTGGCCCAGCGTTACCTTCAGACGATGCACAGGTTCAGGAAGTTGTCTTTCAAGAGCTGTGTCTGCCATGTGGGCATCCTGTTTTTGGAGGAAGAAAATTCAAGCCCACGGACGTAACACCCACTTTGCCTTCAGAGACCAAGCAAGGCCTGCTATATTTAACTGTTCAGACACAGCCTCCGACTACTGCAGAGGGGTATCATTCCAGGGTGAATAATTCTTGAAAAAGACCTCTAGTTTTTGCAATTATAAATTGACATCATTGATAGCCTTGGGAAAGTCCCTTGTTATGTGTGGGCTGAATATCATAGATGGTTGTGATGATTTCTCCCAACTTTAACATCTGTTAGTCTCTGATGTTCCTAACTGGCTTCTTTTTTACTGGCAGAGTCTTCTGGCTCCTTAAAGCTTCATTGGCACCGGGGAAAGAGAGCCATGTGGAACATTTTTGGGCAGCGCAAGCACATGGTGTGGTGCAAGATGCAGAATACAGTACTGGTGTTCTTCCTGATGTTGGTCTTTTTAGCGGGATGTGGCTGTTTAACGCTGATGTGTACATTTCTTGGAGAACCACGACGAAGCCTTTTCCAAAAACTGCTGGCCCCACACCTTGTTCAATCCACCGTGAATGAAAGTACTTTTGGCTTTGAGATATTTGGGTTAAGTGTGAACGTTCTTTCGTTTTAATAAGGAATCCAAACTGTCTCTGGCTGCAAATAAGGCACCATTTTCAGGCACATCTTGATGCTTTCTGATAAAAGTCTTCCTGTGGGGTTTTCTTCTTGCTCAAGGTCAGATAACTTTCACAGTACTCACACCATCTACAAGATTTACTACTGGTTATAAAAATAACTGTGAAATACAGGTTTATTCTTGATGCCTGGAAGTGGGCTTGGTGTGGTAACTGGTCTATAAATAATAAAAGTAAATATCCATGCATGAATACTTTGAGGTATAATGCATGCACTAAACACACAGTATATGTACCATCAAGTATTTCAGAAATATCTAATATGTTCTGAAATATATATTCTGCTTTTTTCTCTCACCCCATAAATTGAGAAAATGTCTCTGGAGCCATGTGGCTGCACTCAGGGTTTAGTCCTGTGCTACCAAATCATCTGCATGGGGAAACACAAAGGCATCCACTGCAGAAGCCACCTGCTCTGTGGATCTATAGCCATGGACAACAACATTTGTGCCCGGTTTACAATTATGTTCTTGTCCCTTTTCTTCGTTCCCATGCAGATTTGAGGGACTAACACCGGCTCTTCCAGTTTATTTAATGTCAGCCAGGAAAGCTGAGCCTTTATGGAAAAGGAAGTAGGAAGAAACCACACTGAGCAAGATGTTGGCCAAGTTTAGGTTTCCCATGGGTTATGGAAGAAGCAGCCAAATGCTGTCAATGCAGGTCATGATGAGAAAGGATGTAGATGAAGGAAACGAATCCTCAAATAACAGCCAGATTTTCTTTTGTCTTTCAACACCAGAGTTCAGAGAAATGCTAGATACACATGAAGATGTGCAAAATCTCCAAAAGACATTTTGGAGACATGCTTGTCTTGGAAGTTTTGGATGTCATTTTGGTTAGAAAATCACATGGCAATGAACTCACTTTGGTACAGAAACATTCTTATTACATTTATTCTTTTTCTGTGGTGATCTGAAACACACAATAGTTATTTCCTTGTGGTGTAAATCTGTAATGTATATTATCTGGGTTTGGCTGACAAAAATGCTTCAGCAAATATTTCATCCAAATCCTGCATTGTTTGTCTTGGTTTTGAGCATTGAGTTTGTAGTCCACACTGAATGATCAACCTTATGCTTTATTCATCCACAGGCAAAGAGAAGTTTCAAGGCAAGACTTAAGCAGAGAAGCAGTATTTTTGAGGAGTAGCTACATGTTTCTCCCTATTTTTGCAGGAAAGTCCTTTTCAACCAAAAAAAATAGAACAGATATCTGATCGTGTCAGATGGCTGAATACTCATGTAGATCTCAGGGATCTATATACAGACCTATGTTCTTCAAGGGCATCATCATAGTTTGGAGCCTTCAGCCTTATTCTCAGGAATGCTGATTTTGCGTAGTGCCCATTCCTGAGAAATAAATTTGCTATATTCTCCCCCTGAAAAAGGACATCCTGTGCTCCTGGTAGCATGATGAACCTGAAGGGAGGGTGACCTTCTAGACCTAACGGTTTAGAGAAGGTACACTATGTAAAACCTTATTTATTCTTTCTTCAAAGAAACAATTTGAGACAAATTCTCCAGCATCTCTTCAGGTGGTTCATTGTGTTTGACCCTCATGACATCTAGGGTGTCAAAACTCCTATTCAGTCCAACTAAGTAAGTTCCATTCCATCTTGTGTAGCTTCTTCTTGGAACATAAGAAAATGTACCTGGTGATACACATACAACATCTGAAAGCCTCCCCAAACAGTCATTGTAACACAGGTAGTATATTATAACACAGGATCTGAAAATCAGCCTGAATACAGTTGTAATTCAAAATATATGGTAATCACAGCAGCTGATAGTTAATTATGAGCCATGGCTCCAATGAGGACTAAGGTCAAGGGATGTGTGCATGATGGTCTATGTTAGAACAGATGCTGTTGCAGTTATGTTGCAGCTCCAGTGATTTTCTCTGTCTTTTTTAGATAAGCTGCAAGTCTTCCCAAAAAACGTGAATTCAACTACTTACAACACAACAAAATCTTCACTAGCAGATCTATTGAAAATAATTTTAAAAAATTAATAAATTCTGGAAAAATCAATATAATCTAATAATATTTTTCAGTTTTCTTCAACCTTGCTCCCAAAGATGTCCAAGCACTTGGCAGACATGATTTCATTGTCACCGTATCTCCAGTTCATTATCTGACGGAAGGGGAATAAACACCTAAACAAGCATGCTGCCTTCTCTAAAACACGGAACACCTTTAACACAAAGAAATGAGAGCTGTAAAAGTTGAGTGCCTTTGAAGATAAGTTCGTTCTTAGGCAATATGACTAATATCATCAATGCCAGTTAAGTACACAAGCATGTGTTTAAATTTAAGCTCTGAACAGCTGCAATAGCCCAGATTCTGAAGCCATAGCATCTAACTCCTGATGGAGGCAAGACAGCTCAGCTTCTGGAAACCTGCTGTTGTCCAGAATATGACAGTTCCCTGGATCCTCAAGATATACACAGCCTGGGGCATGTTCTCTTGCCTTTATAGCTGGACCACACTGTTTACTAACTAGGACAGTAGGTCTCATTTTCCATACGTCACACCATATGTGATCCATGGCCAGATAATGCTACAGCTTTTGTAAAGGCCTCTGAATTAGTCACACAATTGTCAGAAACTCAGGACAGCAGCTGGAAGATCACAAATGTGCATGATAGTCCTGCTCCATAGACTGTTTTGGTCATTTGGCCCAAACCTATCAACTGAAAATGTGGTATATATATGGAAAGGGAGATGAAGGAAGACAAGTTCCTTTACATGTTGTTTCATGGCACCACAAAGTCTCTTGTGCCTCTTCTTCCTCTTCAGAGAATAGTAAACTGGGTTTCAACCAAAGAAAGCTTCTGGAGCTCCTCAACGTAAAATATACAGAAACCCCCAGAAGTCTGCAATGTTATTTCAGAGACTGGAAATAATCTTCCTGTGATGTTGTGGGCATAGGAATAAAATGTTCTGTGTACATTTTATGTTGCTGTATATTTTGAGAGAGTCAAGGTCACCCTCAAAGGGGGAATTTCTCTTATGAGTTAGGCCTGAAGGATTTTACATAAAATTAATAAATAAGAAATGAAAGAGGAGCTTGTTTCTCCAAAATCCAAGTTGTAAAATATATTTGTTGAGGTATTTTTTTTATTTTGTTTATTGCTCTTTTGGTATTTTATGTTCTTAGAAGACTACAAGGATTTAAACAAAATTTCCAGTTTTGGTTCAATAAGATTTTAAAGAAGAGATTTAGCAATTGCAGTGCCAATTTAAACTTACTTCCTACTAAAGAGCAAGTCCAGGGAATGCTTAACTTTTCTGGTTTAAGTTCTTCATTAAAAAATAAAAGTTTAAATTGGCAGGAAAACTGCTGTTTAAGCTGCTAGTACACCAACATCAGAGAAAGCTGAGTTTTAGCCCTTGGTACTCTGCCAGGTACGGTACTGCATATAATCAAGATAAAGGACAAAAAAAAAATGTGATGAGATAAGTTTTATTTAGCCTTGGTTGCCCTGTTGAATTTAATGTAAATAAATTTGCCAAGCATCTCTTGAGGTCATAACCAAGGGATTTTCAAAATCTGTCAATATTACACTAGGCAAGTCCAAGAAATAGTGATATATAAGTGAAAAGCACAATCTTGTTTGGTCATATGATTGGCATATGTTTCTGAAGAAATAGCCCTTATAGCTTACTTAAAGCTCTCCTTATGGCCTTTTTGCTCATGAGTGAAATAATTATGCACAGTATTACACCATTTAGCTCTCTTAAAAGTTTTAGCATAGGGGTCCTGATGTTGTAGCTTGGCATTTCAACTGTAAGAACTGAGTTTTCACATTTAATATCTCAGCCACTCTGGATCATATCCACCTAAAACTTGGCAGAGAGTTTTGTCTGCCCAGATGGTTTTTTTAAGTTTAAAATTAGTTAGGTCTTTTCTAGATGTAGAATAGCCAAGAATTAGTTTGGAGCTAGTTATAGATTATTTAAAATGATTCTGTTAAAAAAAAAACAACAAAAGGACAATCTGCTACTTGTCACCAATTTTTGTAGACTGCTGCACTTTGGATTTTGAAGCAAAAAAATATTGCTTTAGAGCACCCCAAAGACAAACAATGAAAATCAAATATTGGACCTTGGGGCAAGTGAATTCTCCAAAAGACTTTACCAGTTCGATTTTACCTAGGCAACCAGAGTGGTCAAAAAAAACACTTAAGAAAATTTTAAAAAGTATGTTCTACTCTTGTACCACAGCGTGTCAGCCTTGCTTTTTGCTGTGCCTACGTAGATGACATCTGTGGGGAGAGACAGCCACTCCCAAACTGGTGTGGCAAGTGAGCCACAATCAGCCATCAAAATTTCTCATGACTCGTTGTGTACTCTCATCATCAAGTGTTTAAATGAAGACCCTGTATAAATCATCTAACTCTGGGTACCTAAGATGTTGGCTTCATGGTCCAGTACTATACTTCATACCAGAGCCTAGGAGTCAAGAAGAGCAAGTTTTGCTTTGAACCTCAAGATGGCCATGCTAAAAATTGTTTCTAACCTCAGCTGTTCCTGTGCCTGAATAGTCAGAATGGGCCAACCTGAAGTATTTCAGATGATCACCCATCCCCAGAGAAAAAAAAAAAAAAGTCTTCTGCTTTATTATTCATCAGGTAAATCCTGCAGATTTAGAACACGGGCATTTTTAATAGACACGATTAAGGACAGGTTCCTAATCATACAACTGAAGCCTATAATAATACTTATAGACTGTTCCTTTGATTTTCTGTCTGAACTGAAAAATTAAGAGAAAATATATTATTGTGATCTAATACTGAAACAATATAAGTTTCAATGGCTTCTGCAGGTTTAAAAAAATGCAAAAAATTCAATCTTAACCAAAAAAGTCAGAATTTTAGCGAATTTTTGAAGTTTGTTTTAATAAACAAAAGTATATTTCAGTTTGAAATGTTATTTCAAAATGAACAAATCAAAACACTGCAATTAGAATACATCTAAGAAAATATTTTGACTGAAAAAAATTCTGCTTTTTTCCCTTCAATCAAACAGTAAAAATACAACATGATTTGACAAGTTCTTTTCATTAATTCATATGTCCACTATTTTAACATTTTAAAAATACTAAAAAATAAAACAGAATTTATTCCTGCCTGCATGCGTTTCCAGTCTTTTCTGTGGATTTCATGCTTAGGCACTAGCAAAGATCACCTTTTTAGAGTCCATTACATTGCTAATTCATTCATCGTCGTGTCGTACACATCCAAGTGTACAACAATATTCTCCCCTGACATATGTTCATACTGTCTAAAAATATACGCCTGTTTTCTCTTTCTTTCTTCTACTGTACTTTACTCTGAGGTGCTTGTGTTAAAAAAACATTTGATTGGAAGAAAATAGGTTGAACAATCTGTCCATCATTTTGTCACTATTTCTGTCTACCTTCTTACGAAAGGGTTTTATTTCTAATTAGTTAAATATATATATATTTATCATCAGGCAGAAGTAGCCCTCTGGGCTGTTGCCATGGTGTTACCATGTTGCTGTTGTGGCTTTCATATGAACAGAATTAAAGCCAATACTGAAGTCTTGCACCCAAGACAACATTACTACTACAATTATCAATGCCATTGATATCTTTACATCTGCCCTACGTCTGAGCAATGTACTTAGTAACAGCATTGCAGTCTTCAGTCTTGGAATCCCTCTTTTTTTTTCTATCTTGGATTTAAAAGCTTTCTATTAGGAAAAGAAGATCCCAACTGGAATGAGATTATAATACAATCATCCGGTTCAGAACATTATGCTATGATTTTAGCTGCATGCTAGAAACTCCCTCTGCTCCTGGGCTTAATGAAATTTGAACTTATTATATGGTTCAGCACAGTTTTTGGAAGACAACCAATAAGTATGGGAGGTTTGCAGTTGAGACAAGGGGCTTGTTTGCCAGGATTTGACTCTCTCGAGGAAAGCTAGCTGCAGGGCCAGGTCTTTTCTTTTCATTGGATATAAAACAGCTATGCTCATAGCAGTATTTACTGGTGATGGCAGCCTGTGATAGAGCTATATCTTTCCAGCAATACTTTAACCAGAGAATATCCAGCAATGACTGCAGCTGTATACCCACTCAATGGTGCTTTGCCGCTATATAATACAATATTCAAGAAGGGGCACTTGACTGCAGCAGTGCATTTAAATGTGGAAATCCACCTATTGAGTAAAAATCGCATGCTACACCTTTCTAGGTGTTACTGTATGTGAAATTATAATATGAAGATATCCTGGAATGAAAAACGAAAAGATGTGTACCTGCACACAACTGCTTGTTCTGTTTTTCAGGCTAACAGCTTAGCTGTAACATTTGTGCATTAGCTAAATAACATCTCAAGGGGAGCTGTAGATAGAACCTTGATGTCTCCTGATTGTACGTGTGTGAGTTTGTGCTCTCAGAGGATGGTCCTTAAAAAACTCCCTGCTGGAAGCTATTGTGCATATTGTAAAAGGACCGTTGCTAAGTGCCAATTGAGCTAGTACTGTATACTTGCCATTTTAAAAGAAGATTTCATACCACTTGATTATGTTAAATAGAAATGTTTGAAATTTAAACTGAATTACATCAAAATGGCACAGTAGTTATATGTCTAAAGAGCTGCTGCTACTCTCTCTCATAACTAATGTCAATCCCTTCTGGTAGATGGTTTTATGTGAAACTGTGACACAGAGTATATTACAGGCAAAGTTTAGAGAGCCTTGATGTAAAGAAGTCATAAATAAATACTACTGTAAAACCAGACCTGTGTTTGTATTAACAAGCAAGAACTTCTGTACAATAAAGTATTTTAGCCAAAAAGAGATACCATTTTTTAAGGTCAGAACTTCATCTTTAGCCTTTAAGTTGCATTAAGGTGTTAGAGGTTTTTCTGTGCAGATGACTATTATTTAGGGGGACTTGGTGAATTCCAGTGATACATTTTAGAGAATATATTTCAGAGAAATAGTGCAGACATTACCTCAAGATCAACTCATCAAGAACAAAAAGAAGTAATAATATTAACGATAGCTAGTCAGCATCAGAGTCCAACTGAAATCAGAAATCCAAGAACATTATCAGGGAAATGGGAGAGAAAAGTGAATGATCTAGCATAGAAAACTGGAAATTTATTTTTTAAAAAATAGGAAAAAGAGATGGGTGCCTACTCTATATGTACAAATCTGGTATTTTTATGATCCGTAACTAACAGCATTACATGCAGAGATGGGCAAAAATAATAAATTATTTTTAAAAAGCTACTTCAGAAATTATGAATTTGAGAGAAATTTGATAAGTAGTTCCGGGGGAGGAGAGAAAAGAAAAACTCAGATGCATTTAAACTAATTTTACTATTTAAAAAACATATTCTTCTCAGTTTTCATTTTGAATTTTTGTTTTAGTTTTTTCCTAAAAGAGACAAAATTCAGGTAAATTAAATACTTCTTTTACTAAAATAAAAAGTAAATAAATATCAGACAAATCTGAGGGGAAGGCATTGTCTGGTTTTTTTTTCAGGGACTTTATATTCCAGGTGGTCTGGAAATTCTATAATACAGTTTTTCATTTAGGGAATGAAGAGAAAAATAATGTAAACAGCTCAAATAACACTCCAGGAGCACAAAATATATCATTACCCATTCTAGAATAGGATTTTATTCTACACTGTGATGAAATGATCAATTGACCACTCCCCCACCCACTCCCACTGTAGTCAATCTGGTTTTACCCTTGGAAGGCAAAAGATAATTTTCCTAATGCAAGAGGAATGGCACTTAATTCACTTTCACTCATACTCCTGCAATGTCACCAGAATGAGATGGTTGATGGGCTGCGCTGGAAATCATAACTTGTGGAAGGTCCTCATACGATTACAAGGGTGCACACAGTGGTCAGCAAAATGTTGCACCCCACACACCTTCTTGAACCTGTTTCAGCTTCTTAGAGGCTGGGCTGTACACTTTGGCATGCCTCTTCATCTGATGGTTATACTCCTTATCTATCTCAAGCTTCGTTTCCAGTAATGGCACCTGACCTACTGGCATGTTCTAAGACAGGAACAAGACCTCAGGCTGCCTGTTCTGTTACAAATTTAAAATCTACTGTTCTTCACACAGCTGAAAAAAAAGAGCTTATGCTCTTTTTAGAATGTATTGTAATGGTATTCTTAATTTTTATTTATTATCTACAGGCTCAGTACCCTCAAGACTTCTATATTAGGACCCTGCTGTAGCTTTAATCTGAAACACAACTTGAAATTTACCTCTTATTTGGCTCCAGTCAAAGCACAATAATATGTACTTTGAGTTAAATATTGCTTTTGACTGGAATCCAGTTGTGGTTAGCTCACTCATGGGGTGAAGAAAGAAGCATGGCAAGTTTTGTGGTGATAGCGCTGGACTGTTGTAGCGGTGACACAGCAGGACCAGTTACAGTAACTCACTCCCCTAAACAACTACCCCTGGCATCCTCTTTTGTAGCTGGGCCCTTCTTCTTCAAGCTCCCACTGTAACTGGCACACTGAAGCTCTCACATGACTTCTTGCATGAACAGCAAAACCCAAGAGAAAACACAAAAGGATCCTCTGAGGCATTAATCCTGTCCTGGATGCAGTGAATAATCCCTGGCACAAGCACTGACATCCCAGGCTCAGACCAATGCCAACCTTCTTCTTCTGGTTTTGTTTGCTTGTTTAATAGAAACAATTTTACCATACCAGGAACAAATCTAAATATGCAAGGTTTATCTTTTTATAGCTTTACTCTTGATTTCTTTTAGTTTACCAAGTACTCAAGAAATTATTACTATCTTTGATATTCTCTGGGGCCTTCCAGGGCTGGCTGGCTGGCTGTCTGTCTGTCTTTCTTTCTTTCTTTCTTTCTTTCTTTCTTTCTTTCTTTCTTTCTTATTTTCTGTAGTTTACTTATTTAGTTAATTTCTATTTCCTAGTCAGTTGGCAACATTGCTGATTTAATAAGTAAGCAAACTATCAGCTCAGGTCCTCCATTTTTAAACTCCTTCAAGGCTTTTTATCTTCCAGTTTTACAACTCTTTTGAATGCCTGATCTTTACTTGCTAATTGTTTGACTTCATTTCAAACCAAACAAGAAAAAAATAGCTTCCTGCACTTTTCATTCTTGTGTTTTGATGAGTTGAAAAAAAAAAGGAAAAATCAGCTGTAATATATTTACTAGTCATGTTAGAACGGCACAGTTATGCAACTACAGCTGCAAAAAAAGCTCTTCAAAGGATAGAGTTATATGTATCCCCAGAATGAAAGCCTTTGACTAAAAGCATTTGCAAAGTACTAAGTCTTACCTTCCACTACCACAACCTCCTTTGCACTTATATTAATGTTTACAGTGTAAATGTTGTATCTATTAAAGAAGTATATAGTGTATAAGTATGGACTGATGAACCATCATATAAGTGAATGAGAGTGTGCTGGAAACCGAGGATTATGTAGTACATGTGATGTACCTTCTATTACAACACTCATTTGTTCACTGAAATATTTTAAAATGTGTAGATTTAAAATAATAAAGAAAATCTTTTTTTTAACATTTTGCTTTGAATTTTTATGCTGAATTTTATTGAAACATACTTTTTAAAATCAGTCATTTTAGTATCCATTTTTATCAAATTATAATCTTTTACCACTTAATAATAGAGAAGCAGAAGCTTTTTAAGCACATAACAACTGTGACAATTTGATGGAATTCAGTTTGAGTAATAATTTTATTAAATAATATATTTCTTTTTAAAAATACCATTTATTAAAACATTATCCACAATTTATGCAGAGCAGTAAAGCAAATGTCATTTTTAAACACACAACCCACCTTTGCTGAAAGCACAGCACAATCACAACATGTTATAGTAAGCGTTGGCATGCTTTGGAACATGGGAAGACTCTATCAATAGATTATTAAGCCTAGAGATGAGAGCCCAGCGTTTCTGAGCTAAATACTACTTACTCATTTCTATCTGTGTATCTCCATTGATTCTAATGAGTTTTCCTGGGTTTAACTGAAGACAGGATATGATTCGCAGCACCTGGTGCATGAAGACACACTTGTATGACATAGATTAAAGCATTCAGAAGCTTCTAAAAAGCAAATTTTGCTCTTTTTAAATATCTTCAGGTCTGGCATCCCAGGGAAAGCAAAGCACTGGGTACAGGATCTGGCAGACACAACCAGCAACCTCAGCATGGATACTTTTAGGAAAAATCAGGGCAGATAATCAGATACATTCCTTTGGCAATCAGAGATCTTCAGGTGAAGGATGGAAATAAAATTCTTTAAATTTTATTTAAAAATTTATTTTTAAAAAAAGACACCCACCCAGAAGATGGAAAACATACTTAAACGCGATAAACTGTCACATATAACAAGTATCAGGGACTAAAAGCAAAGGTAAAGGTCTACACATAAAATTTCAGAAATGGAAACTGTCACTCTCAGTAAGAGAGACAGAAATATTTCTGCTCACACTTCAGCTCATCCACAAAACTCCCAAGAAGAGTTTCTTCCAAAACACTTGGACTGTCTTGATGTAATATCAAGCTTATGACATTCCTTCTTTGGCAGCTATATTTATCTCTGTAGACTATTTTAGATTTCGTTCTAAAGTTTAAGACATTTGCCTGGGAGGAGGATGAACTGCATCCTCCTTCTGAAGTCTAGAAAACTCACAAGTTGATAGTGTGGACTCAGCTAAACAGGCAAAACATCTATACCTGATGATCATCTCCTCAGAGAGGTTTCATGAAGTGAATGCAACTGGTCTGGAGAAGGGACAAATGACATCTACTCCAGTAACGTCCAGGAGTCTGATTTCGCTTTGTCATTGAAAGAATAGAGTATTATGCATAGAAGGGGGAACACTGCCAATCAAAGAGCCTGAGAGTTCTCCAGCCCCTGTGCCTCACTGACTGCAGGAAAGGGTACATAGTGGGAGATATAGGTGTAGTGACTCTAGAGTCCCTTAGGCAGAGGTCAGAGCTAAAACACAGAGATTCTACAGTTTCCTTTGCCTGTACTATGTGCAAAAACACCTGGAAAAAAAAAAAAAAAAACCAACCAAGTTTGGAGTCATATTAAACAATTTCACCAATCTTTTTTTTTCGTTTTGGTGAGAGGAAAGTTTTAAATGGTAAATTTTATTTGAGATCGTTAAATATTTTTCATTACTCTTACTTCAGAAATCTCTTTTCACAAAGATTTTTTGAAAGAAACTGTTTTCTTACATTTTGGTCTGCCTTTTCCTGTCACAAGCATATCAATAGGCATTTTTGTTACAAAATTTGATTCTTCATGCCTGGAAAAAAGCCATCAATTTTGAAAAGAACTCCAGTCTCAGCATACAGTTCCATGAGATGCAGAGAGATGAGTCTGTGCATTGACAGAAAACAAAGCTCTTGCCTCCTAAAAACATCTGCAAATTCCTGGTCTTTACAAAATTCAACTGTCTCAGGAGCCTGCCAGACTTTGCTTCTGCCATTTTAAGGAACTAAAGTTGCCTACAGTAAAGCCATTAGATCAGCTGAGTGAAAAGCAGCATGAGAGCTGCTTCAAGGGAGGGACAAGTGCCTTGCCAGAAGCAGGGCGGAAAGAAGGAAAAGTAGGAAGAGAGGTGAGGGAGAAGAAGAGGGAATGCTCTCCTCCTTTCGGCAGCATTATGCACTGGAACTGGCACAGCTCAGCAGAGCTACCATCAGCCTCTGGTTTTAGAGATCTCGACACTAACGTGCCTCTATTTTTAAGATGTTTATTAACGGAAGAGCTCATAAAAGGCTACTTTTATTTCTTCAGGAAACACTGTGAACACAAGTCTTCCAACCAACTTAGGATGTGCAAAATATTTCCCATTTTTAACTGTCCTTAACTGTAAACCTTAGGGCAGGCTTTCAGGAGGTAAATTCCTTCTTTATATAAAAACTTGTCTTCCATTAAGATAAAACTTATGTTTAGCCAGGTTTCCTAGGTTTTTTTACAAAGTTTATATAAGCCTTTTGCATTCAGTGTCTTACCTGACCAGCATGCATACTCCTGCATGTAAGAGAAACGCAGACATTATTAGGTTACCTTGAAGAATTCCAACTTTTCTAAGACTTGAGGTGAATCCCTGTATTTTGTTTACTTCTAAAAGATGTGTTCCATGATGGTGTTATCTTTGTTCCACATAACTCTCCTAAACCATTTTCCTACAAGAATTTTCTTGTGGATGTCCTTAATATTTCACAAGTGTTCCATAAAATACTGCTGTCTCTTTAGAATTTACTGTGTTCGCTTCCTGCCTGTAACTGCAGACAGAATATAATTCTTTTAGTGGTCTGTATGAATATTCATAAGTGACAAGCACTCTGAGTTCTAAAATACTGGATCAGGAGGTTTGGCAATTTTTAGATCAGGGCTTCTCTCAGTTGTACCCTGGGATTAAAATGTCTTTATTTCAGTGCGATAACAGAGGAAGAACACAAGATTACAATAGATTTTAACAAGAAGGAGATAACTTTGCATTATTTTTCATTTTTCTTTCAGTCTCTGTCACGAGGATGGAGTCATGCTGTGACATTCTTTTCTGGGTATTGGAACATGAGAAAGATATACTCGACTTTGAATGTCTCGAATTTTGTAACATATAATAGTTGAGTTTTACTTCTTTCACCCCAATATTTTGCATTTTTATAGGCAAGTGCCACTTCACCGCTAAGGCCCTTCTGCTGACCTTTAACACAGCGGGTAGCTTTAGCAGTGCAATTATCAGGAAGGGTTGTGGTGTCCTGGAGGAAGTCAGCATGTGCACATGTATAAACTGGGATATCAAGGATGTAAAAAAGCAGAGGAGCACATACCAGGCAAGTGAAGTCATTTGATCATGACAGCCCAGTCAAGCCGAAGTCAGAGTGATGGTTATGTTGGAAATTCATGCTTAGTCTCCTTTATGCATTTGAGTAAGAACATAAGAGAGTAAAGATTAATGTGACCCCATTTTACTTTTCCTTCAACTACTACCTTTTCCAACACAAAAAGTTCTGCCTACCAGTTAAGTAATAGCAACTCAACAGACAGGAATCTAATTTACCCACTTGATATGTATTCTTTATAAGTTTGATCCCTGGTTTTCAGTTTCACTGCTGCCACTGGTCATTCTATAGTTTTAAGCTCATTGTTTTCAAATGTGGGTGCCTAAAGCTATAAATATGAACATATATCAGGATTTTCATCCTTAATATATTGAACTACCTTGTATGAGAAAGAAAGCCAGGATTTGCCCTTCAAAAACAAGAGGACAGCAATAATACAAGTCTCAGTGGGCTATCACTATAACATGTTCATCGATGAACAATCAATGTACACTGCTATAAGTAGAGGTAAAAGAAAGCCTGCTCATGAAAGGTAAAAAAAACCCAAACTAACCCAGATATAAATGTTCCACCTCCAGTAACTTGTGCTATTGCACTTGTAGTTAACACCAATGCTGGTGCTGAGGAACTGCCCTTATTTTTGCTTGAACTAAAAATGTTCTCATGACAGAAGCATTTGTGCTATGTGTTACTTTTGCCCTTACAAATATAATTAAAGAAGTTTGGAGGGGTTTTCTTTTCTTTTAATGAGTAGCACCCTTTAGAAGCACACCCTCTTTGCTCTTTCATTCCTTACCGTCACTGTTTCTCTTTCCTTCACTTGGTGGCTGTTGTTGTCATAGTTTGCCTTCCCAGTTTCCAGCCTCCCTCCATCTTCTTCCTATTTTCATTCCAAACAAAACAAAACAAAACAAAGCTCTGTTCATTATTTTTTTCTTCCTGAGACAAGTTCATGTTTTTCCAACATACTGCAGGAGGACAGTGTATGCTGATTTTGCTGCTTAAATATTATTTTTCATCGTTTCTGTGTTTATTTTTTCAAATGTGCTAAGAGACCTCCCAATGAGATCCCTTCTTCTCTCTCCACAGTCCTCCCCTTAGGAATCTGAATGTTGCTAATATCTCTTGGGTAAAATCCAGCCACTGTGTCCACATCAAGTCAAGATGAATTTACTCCATGCCCTGCAGCTGTTCTATTGTCTCCTTATTACAACACAAGTTTCTGTTTGTTTTATTTATTTATCATTTCTAAGTACTAGGCTTTCTGGCAAAATGTTGCCAGCTGGAAATTACATGGAAAATATTTAGCACAGCTTTAACACATGCTGCAGAGTATGTGTACATGCATTTCATTCTTGGTAAATCAGCATTTAGGGAGTATGGGGAAATAGGCTGTGAAATGCAATCAGCTTGTCCTGAGTTACGGTGCTATTTAATAAAATCCCTAGCAAATTCAAATAGCAGAAACTCATCCAAGTCTTTAGTGCATGCATTTGCTCCTCCCTGAACTATCAATATCAAAATAGTCTCTTAGGCAACTATGTCAATGAAAAAAATAAATAGAAAAAAAATTAATAGCTATTTTTGATAAATAACCATCATCCCTGACTGTGCTAAATCACATTTCTAATCTCTTTATTTTGAGCATTTATTAGCACTTACTTTCCTCAGTTAAATAAGTATGAAGTGCTATAAATAATGTTTATGCCTCTAGGAGCTTATGTAGAGGGTCTTCCGTTTTTCTGTATTTTTTCCCTCATTCGGTATTAACAAGTCAACTTCTCTGTTGACAAGGCATAAAATATAAAACAAGGAAGAAAACTGTATATCTGTATAAAGATCCTCTGCTTTCCATGTATGGGGGGTACTGCACTGTCTCACAGATCCCCTCATTGTTGCTTGGTGCAATAAGAATTCCAATTTCAATGTTTGCTGCTGTAATACCATGTCAGTCCAATAAAGATCTCTTCCAGCATGTTGGCCCAGCACATTAAGAGTAGGTCTGTCTTCCTCAGCAAATTATCTGTCACTTTTATGTTGAATTCCTACCTGTGAATCTTAACAAACACACACTTTGGTACTGACCTCAACAGGAATACTTCTGTGGACAACTTTACATGTCATACATCCATCAAAAGAACTTGAAGGGAAAAAAAAATCAGTAGAAACTTCTGGTGAGTATAAAGGTTTTTTCACTCCAAATTTCCAGTTGATATTTCATGAGTTTTCTAGGCTCTTAACTAAAATATATTCATCTTAGATAATGATGAACTATGGTTTGGTTCTAATTCTGATACTTCAGATAGAAGTGTAATTTATAAGGCATTTTTAGGAGCATTGTCCACCACTGGCATACAGCTGATTATTTGTGACAGTTTGGATCCTCACTGCTTATACAAAAGTTAAATAAAAAAATGAAACATATATAATGGCATTTGTCTATTTATTTTATGTTAAAGTTCACTAGAGTTTAATTCAGGTGTGAGTTTCTAATAAAACAAGGAACTGAAATGCATCTAATATATGCCTTTCTGAAGTCATCTTGATATATGTATGATGCTCCACTTCTAATGAATTTATATTCACAATGACTAATTTTCCTCTCACATCTCTCCAACATGCATCACCACTGAATCTAATTGTTTAAGGAAGATTTTTTTGATATAAGAGAATCATGGAACCAAAACACTTGAATTTAGGAAGAAAAACAAAACATGGAGGGCTTCAGATGTGTATAAGTTAAAAGATGATCACTCCTTGAACACACACATTCTTCTAGCTAGTTATATATTGGTAAGCAAATGGCAAATGTTCAGTGCAGTTTAAATCAAACTACAAAAGAATGTATATTGAGATGCATGACTAATCAACCTAATCATTGTCTTACATATCACCTCTCACTTTGGACTCTTGAGTTCAAACCATCAGAAAGGGTAGTTTTGTGACATTTAAACCTTGAAATGTGATACAGATTGATAATGACATGAAGTTGTGACAAGAGCTGTCTGCCAAAGAAAATAACCATTTTGAGAACTGCCATCTTCTACCTCCAAAAATCTCCAGCTTTCTGTTTTGAAACTACCTATGGATGTTGTGTCACACAGAGGAGAGCTCTGCAGCTCCTTGTCCTGATATACCTCTTTTCCAGAGTGAGTACATTTGTGGTGTTTCTCCATGCCAGGAGCTGGAATAGCAATCCTTATTACTGTGTTATATTAAGGTATTGTGTAAATGTCTTTTGAGGAGTGCTTATTTACATCCCTGCTTTCAGGTTATGTGGGACAGGTAGTACGATACTCATCTGGACCACCAGGTATGCGTCTCTGAAGACAAACAAGGAAGACAATTGTGTGGGCTCCACCTCAAGACATTTGTTTTTCCAAGCTGATCTGTGGAAAAAAAAATAAGGCCCTATATTAAGAGTGTGGTAGGGGCAGTTAGTGAGCAGACCTGTAAATTTATGTACCATTCCCAGGAATTTAACAACAAGGGTTGGTAGCCACATAACATCTGGATAATCATTACATAGATGATACCAAGCAGAAATTTTCCTTCAGAACTGAGAACAGCCTCAAAAATGTGGTCAGTAGCCACAGAGGCCAATTTGGATTGGGTCAACAGCAAACTGCAATGAAAGTAAAACGTGAAAACAAAATTCTCAGGAAGCAAATTTCCTGTATGACAACATTTTCTTTCTGTAATAACAAGCCGTGCAGGTCGATACATCAA
>BJBW01005342.1:222307-229807 GCA_004320125.1 Scolopax mira | reverse complement strand
GCTGATACAGTTTAATTGAGGACTAATTGGAACTAAGGAGGCTAGTTATTTTGTCAACTGCATGTGTATTAGTTCCAGTCATTTTAATCTGATGTAGCAGTAATAAAGAGTCTAACTTACTTTGTTTAGTTAATAAAATTAGGCCAGAAAGGATCACCTAGTCATTTCATGTTACCCAATACACTGCTAATATAAACAATGTCTAATTACACTGACTACATACTGCCATGAAATGACCAATTAGAACATTTGCTGATTCTAGATGGTCACTGTTAGAGACATTTCCACAGGCTTTCTGCTGGTCATATTCATAAATTCTACCCCAGCTGGTAGGAAGCATAAGGACAGAATATGTAAGGAAAAAGTTGTTTTTAAGCATCATAAAGGACATTTTAATACTGAGACATGGTGTACTATATTCCCCCACAAAAATATGTAAAATTGCACTTTTTTGTATTGCCTAGGAGTACATATAATATTGCACATTTATATGCTCTTTTTGCTGAATCAAGAAGATTATATTGCATGTTCAAGATTCATATGATGAGGCATATGTTAGCATTTTAATATTTAGATCGAGAAATTTAGAGTGATTTGTATTCACTTCCAAAGCTGATTTATTGACTGTGATCTGTAGGTGGTATGAATAATACCAGAAGTGTCTCTTATTTATTTTTGTTACTTTACTGATGAGTCGATAACTGTGCCCTGAAAACATCAGTCCAGCATGTACCAACATTTTATAGAGTGACACAATCAGACAATGATATTGACAGCAAGTATGTTAAGCTCAAATTAAAATCAAAATAGAAAAATACAATAAATGAGAACAATCTCTTCCTTGTCTAAAGAAAGATTGCTGACACTGTAAAAATTGCATTTTTAATGATTGAATGGTTATCCCTTAAGTAATCATGCTGGAAGATTTGCCAGTTATGTTAAAGTAAATAACAGTACATCAGTATGTGCATTGCCAGATCTAATTAACACAAAGTACTAGAAATACTGAAAACAGCGAGACATAGTTATCTGGACAACTTAAAGAAAAGAAACACATTTACAAGGGCTGCAACCAATGCACATAATACAGACGAATAAAAATTCTGTACTGCAAAATTATCTGAAAGTATCAATGTTAACAACTGCTCTGCGGGTGTCTAAAATGCCTGGCTGCCACACGTGTCTGTACTGTGCAATCCGCTCACTTAAATGAGTTCAAATGTTGCCACTCAGGTCAGTGGGCTAGCCTCAGGTTCTTTTCCTATTCTTCTTAGACTATGCCCTAAACATTACTAATCTACTTACATGAAAGTTTTTTTCTGGGAATAAAAGGCAGCAGGACAAGCCACAGATAGGACCACTAGAATTGTTTGAAAGAATTGAAATGTAACTTAAAAACTACATCATGTAAATAATTACCAGTTGCTAAAAGAAAATATTCTTTTAAATGAATTGGTATATGCTGAATGTGTGCTGCATTGTCTTATCCAGGATATTTGAAAATGAAATATATCATAAACTTTGTCTTATTGTAATTAGATTAATAAAAGGGAGTAATTAAAAGACTCTTACATTTTTTTTGTAAGAGCTAGAAATTATTAAACTATCCAGCAAAGAATCAAAGCTTTTACATAAAAAAAAAAAAATCATTCTTTGAGTTGAATTGCAATAAATCAATAAGAATGTTATTGTTCAATAGGAAATAATTGTCTTCATATAAACTGAAAATATTGTTTGGGATGATTAATATACAATGCTGCATTATGCATTGGGGAGTGTCAATGCATAATTTTTAGTTCTAATGTTATTATGTAATTGAGAGAACATGTTCATTTGCCCTAATAACTACTAAGATGCACTTAATAAAATGAAATGTAATAATACTTGTAATTTAATCTATTCATGGAAGTAATTTTAAAAGTCTACTATTCTCCTTAATGTGGATAACATTCATAATTTATAAAGTGTTGTGATGCAGAATTGACAATGCCATTGTTTTTTACACTTTGAGATGATTCTGCAGCCTTCATTATCTGCATACCAACCTCAGGATTATCAAGGGCAAACAAAAGATAATTAACACCAGAAACAGGCAAATGCAGGAGCTACTGAGTGAGGTTTTTCATTTAATGCAGAACCTTTGAAAACTGGGAAATGGAATAACTATTCAAAACCTTTTTTTTCTACATTGCAGATAGCTATTTCAATATGTTTTCTTTTCTATGTTTTAAATGTCATTTTTTGCTATAAAACTATATTGGCATGTTCAACCTCAGATACATTCAGTAAATGAATGTGTTAAGACAAGTATTTTTTCAAAGTACTGAGTGTTAATTTTCTGTAGTGGATTTTTTGTCTAGAGCAGCAGACAGGTAACTATGGTACACATAATCAAATTCTATATTTCCACTTGCCCATAGCATGTCTGTAAATAAGTAACTTTACTTCTCCATGTCGTGCACAATGCTCCAAGACAAGGACGAAAACTTCTACTCCACAAATGTGATTAACGCATAAGGTGTATTTTTATATGTTAATACCTTTTAAGAAAAAAGCACATGAGACTGCCTGTGGCATTTTTTTGTTTACTCGCAGCAGAACAATAAAGGTTTACTAAATACAGATACAGGTCCAAGACAGTATATTTCAATCAGTGTGAATCACTGAAATTTTTCCTGATTTTTACACAAGGAATCCTGACTACGCTTCTGCATTGCATTCTGAAAGATTTGCCATATAACTAATCATTTCAGAAATTAATCAGTGAAGATCCTCTACAAAGAGAACCTTTTGAATGCAAGGCAAAGAAGTATTGTATCATTTGACTCTTATCTCTGAATGAACATCCTTCTACAAATGGTCCAGGTAAAATCATGTTATAAATGGAAATGCAGGACAGTGACATGCAGAGTTTCGTACAATTTACAGATGTTGGTGACAGTCCAACTCTCCGCCCCTTACTTACATGAGAAATTCTTATTAAAGGGGAATGTGATTATTAGCTTATGAGCTATCTATGAAAGATTCAATCATGTGTGTTTAAATGGCATGATATATTACTATACCTTCACGTTTTACATTTTAGAACTAAAAATACCTGATAAGTAACTGATCCAAAAAATTATATGCTAACAGCAGGAGTTTACTTTCAGTCCAACACAATGGGCTGACAGCACTCTACACAGGGATGAAGGTTAGCATGTTCAGAGTCAAGTTGCAAGACAACCCAATGACTCCTGTTCTCTTCCAGAAGATTTGATGGCAGTTGTAGCAGAATCTTCACTATCAGGATTGTCCCTCATTTCTACTGCTCTAACCCTTTTCCTCTGGTCCTGACCCAAACTGGACAATGAAAGGCAGCAGGGAGGAACTGAAAGCAAGGCCCTGTGCTCTCTCCGTGTCTTAGGTTCAGTTCTGACAGCCAGACAGGTCAGAGTATTTAAATGAGTGAAATCACACCAGCAACTGCATGGTTGATGGTAAGCTCACTATGTGAGCTCAACACATGAGCTCAACAACGTGCCCTGGAGGCCAAAAGGGCCTGGGGTATCCTGGATGTGCTAAGCACAGTCTAGCTAACTGGTCAAAAGTAGTTGTCCCACTCAGCTCAGCACTGGTGCAGCCTCACCTTGAGTACTGTGTGCAGTTTAGGGTTCCACAATATAAGATGGATATAAAAATACTATAATGAATCCAAAGAAAGACAACAAAAATGGTGATAGGGCTAGAGGGCATAACTTATGAGGAGCAGCTGAGGTTACTTCAGTTATTCAGCTTGAAGAAGAGGAGGCTGAAGGGTGATCTCATTGCTATCTCATGAGGGAGAGTGGAGATGGATATGCTGATCTCTTCTTTCTGGTGTTCAGTGAGGGAATAGCTTAAAGCTGCATCAGGGGAAATTCAGATGGGATATTAGGGAAAAATTCTTCACTGAGAGGGTGGTCAAGCACTGGAAAAAGCTCTTAAGAGAAGTGGTCGCGGTACCAAGCCTGTCGATGTTCAAGAAGCATTTGAACAATGCTCAACTTCATGGTTTAGCAGGTTTTTTTATATGGTTTAACTTTCAGGTTGGCCCATGTGGAGGCAGGAGTTGGAGTCAATGACCCTCATGGGTCCCTTCCAACTCAGGATACTCCATGAATCTAAGATTCTAAGTACCAGGGCTCTCAGGCACTGAATTGTGATTCGTTGCATTTTTGGTTTCTAGATACTTCTGAAAAATAGAGCACATAATGTAGAGCTTCTCCTTTTCAAAAACACTTCACTAAAGCCTTGCTTCCACACCTTATTCTTTGAACTGCTAATAATAGTAATTATAATGAAATCTATTTGCTAATCTTCTCATATATTATGAAACTTTTTTTCTCAAATGTTTTCTCTAGAGCTATCCTGCACAATTTTCTGAACATCTTTTAAGTGGTGGTATTTGTGGTTTCATTTTAAGATGTTACTATAGACTAGGATTTTCAGAAATCTGTAGTAAATAAGGAGAAATACTTAATGCTTTGCAGCTGCAGTGAGCCAAAATAGCATACACTCTTCTTATTTATATATTTTTATACTTTAGGCTGTATTTAGCATTATATCATTGTTAGGTAGTCACATTTTCTACACATTTATGTTACCAGGACATATGTTTTGGAAACGTACGTGGTTCTTCCTGGAATGGTGCAGTAATTAAAAGTTAAAAGACGCAGCAATATCTGGTCCTTGGTCTCTGTGCAAGACTCCTATCTGTGTTAATGGGAATTTTGTGATGAAGTGAGAACTTCAGCTAATTAATAAAATAAAATGCAGATATTGAAGTATGTGTTAACAATGGAACACTAATATGATACTGTGTGGGCATGTACATGTCCATATGTCAGAGCCAAAATCTGTTTGTAAGAATTTGAAATAGTAGATGAGATTACTAGAACTAAGTGACTGCTTTTGTTTTGCCTGATAACCCTTATAACAGAATACAAGGACTTTTTTCAATTATGGAGACCCTGTCATTTAAAGTAACCTACCAATTCTGTGGACTGCTTGAGCTATATATAGAGGCTCACACGCTATGATCTGTGCTATCATTTGAAGTAGATTACATTCATTCCTGTACACACATATTCAGAGCTTTAGGATACACACTCAGGAGGAGCCTAGAGGCATCTTACTGTGACAACTGGCCAGAACCTCAGCTGTAGACCTCATGTAGACAAAGATGTCAGAGCAACATAGCTTCATCAGAACAAAAGGAGCTTCTGCAAGCAAATAGGGTACCTGTGGAAAGGACTACTTTCTCCCTGTTCATGAGGGACAAGGATCTCTGTTTAGGCCAATGGCTGTAGCAAATTTTCCAGCACTCTTGGAAGATAGCCAAGAAAGTTCAAGAAGATTGGCAAAAAGTCCCTAAAATCTAAAATAAGCAACTCAAAGTATATCAAATGGACTGAATGTATAATATATTCAATATAGATTGATTTTCCTCCCTTGCAGGTATGTTTATGAAAACATACATACCACATACATGCACCCACAAATTTCTGAGGATGAAACAGTAGATGACAACTCTTTCACAAAGAATTGCCTTTGCACTGCATTGAAAATCAATGGTTACCTTCTAGCATTGAACCAAGAAAGAATTTTCTATTATAGGATGGGCTATGTGTTATAAGGGAGCACCAAATCCCAATATTATCTCCTAAGCTTTGCTTTCTGTTTACAATGATCAGAGGAAGGATGAATGGAGTGTCAAAGTCTTTCAGCACCACAGAAGTCCAGATGGGCACCTGCAGAATCCTGACAAGCTGGAAATGATTGGAGGTTTTGTGCTTTTGTGCTATCTCTAGATGTCATGAGTGCTTTCCTGGATGGACACACACTTCATGCTATGTGGAGACCCTGAAGATTCTCCTTTCTGTCTGTTTCCTTAGTTTGGAGATCCCTCCCAGGACACATTTGAAGTATGGAGTCAACTTGAACACGCGGTCCTCCATATGCTATCATTAACTACTTACAAGAATCAGAAAAAAGTTACTTTTCCTTTGATTTTCCTGGATGAGGTTACGCTTCTTGTTCTTCAGTAGTAGGACTTATTGCTTGAATAATTGCAGCTTGGGCCACATTTCCAAAACTACCTACTCAATGACCATAACTGCCAAATATATGCAGAAACTGCAGGAACGAAGAAGTGGGTAGGTACTCTGCCTGTGTGCGAAGTTCCAGTAGCAGTTGTTCATACACGTTGCATGAATGTAGTTTTATGTATGCAATTATGGAAATCAAAGCCTAAGCTTGCACTGAGAAATGTAGATACCTCCCTAACTGAACGTGGTGTCAGCTCTACTCTCTACTTCCAACTGACTGAAGAGCTTTTAAACCTCTTTCACTACATTGATTCTTCTAGCTGTCCATGCACACTGTGTCTTATAATATTATTCAATTGATCTACAGTTGCAAGGGCCAAAGTGGATCTCCAGAGAGAGGGAGAATAATTGCCCAAATTTATCAGTCATGTCAGATAAATGTCTACAACTCTGAGCGAACTCTTGTGAGTGGAGTTGGAGAAAGGAGTAATCTGGAACTCTTTTGAGTGTCTCATTGATGTGAGAATAGACCGAAGAAGCCCTTGTTTGGTGGTCCAATTGTTCAGTGAACACACACTGTCGAAGTTACTGAAGCATATCCATTAATCTGTGTGCTACATGCTGAATAAAGGGATGAAAAATGCTTGATTTAAACCACAAAATGATTTATTTGAGTTACAGCCGTATTTTTTTTTTTTTTTTTTGAATCAGCGGTGGTTTGCTAGAACATATTTTGTGTCCAGAAATTCTCAATCAACACTTTTGTGGAATTCTTTCTTTTGTGTGCATTTAGGCTGCAATCTGAAAGTGAATTTCAAGTCTGAATAGTGTAGTTACTAGTTCTGCTCTGAGTCTGTCAAGTAAGGAAAGCTATACTGTAACCTTAACTTTGCCTGTGGACTTACATCAAAGTTTGACCATGGAAAAATATGGTTTGCTTGTGCCAGACATAAAGTCTAAATACCTTTGACTTAAAGAAGCTGATTCTGCCACTCCTATTTGTGAACTCATTTCAAAAAGAATGGAAAGCATTCAATCATCTCTCAAAGAAACAGGGAGGAATATTGACTCATATACAGATAAGTGTTTAATTACACTGTTTGCTTGGGGCAGGGGAAGGCAAAAAAGTGCTACAGGTCAAAATGTCACTTTAGTTTAATAATTCCCAGTTTCTTTAAGTAACTTCCATTTCAGGTAGATAAGCAATGATGGAAGTCATACTTCAAGCTTAGCTGTTAACTCTAAGTTAAAACAGCTCTCAAATGTCTCAAAGGTGATTAGGCAGTTTGCACCCTTAAAGACTATAGGCTGAGCATCTTATACTGAAGTATTTACCTCTGAGTAACGTAACAAACCTGAGGATGAAGACACCCACCAATGCTAAGAGGGTAGGGGAGGATGACAAGTTCTAAACAGCTTGTTAGGAAAATGA